>SMDT01001386.1:0-95180 GCA_005392925.1 Aquilaria sinensis
AGGGTGGTTCCCCTCTCCCTGTGGTAACCATGTTTACTTCCTGCATTGATGATTCATCATAGAGCACATATAAAGATCATAGGTTTTTTAATGGTACTTGGCACTAATAGCTGAACACACCAAGTTCATGTATATAGATGCAAACAATGCAACTATATGTACATGTATAAACCATGCTCTGACCATGCTCTGATACTAATATCTGTTACCAACTCTAGGGTAGGCCAATTATGGGGCCAAAATTGTACATTTTGACTCCCAGGATTGGTAATGTTCTGTAGGCCATCAGAACACTACCCTTAGTATGCATACCCAAGTGGCCCTCTTGGGCACCAAGTAAACACATGCATATTGATCTAACGATCACACACATATTTACATTTCATGCACAACATGGCAGTAAAGAAGGAAAACACTAGCATAACTTTTAATCTTGGCTATCATACATTAGGCAATCTTATTAAGTTCTTCTAGTGACCAGCCACTGTACTCGTAACTTCCACTAATAAACTGTATCATTCTAGACACATAACCTCATGTTTTCTATGCTCCATTATCAAGTAGAGGTTCAATTAGACTAACAAATTTTGGTTTACATCAGTAGCCCACCTATGGACCAAGTTATGGATTTTAAAGTTGGTTACAAAAATCGGACTAAATAAACAGTAACTTAGCCAAATTTGTAGCATCATATATTTGGCTATAGGGCTCCAAATTCAAAAATTCTAAATCCCAGTTCAACCCCAATATCTTCTCTATATTTCATCAAAATTTCATATATAGATTTGTTCTACATAGGGAGATATTAAGCTTTAGGTCCAGAGTCAAAATTCTGGTCACATTATGACCATTTTGCCCATACAAAATTTCATAAGTGTGTTAACACTTCATTTACAAGGGGTAAGCCCTCCAAGGCTACCCTATATATGTCTATTACACATAGGAATTAAATGATCTTGCATATTACACCTTTATGTGGCCAAAACAGAATTTACAAGTAGGCAGCCTATCATTCACACTTAGGCAGCTTTGTAGTACATCACATACATATCCAAAACATTACTCAAATGTTCACTTACTTGTCTCATTTTACATACAATACATGTAAATGTATACATGCCCTATATAATGGTCTTAAAATAGCTAAATACAAGCCCTATGTTACAGGAGTGCCGGAGACACAATCAACTCCAGAATAGGACGCTGGACAACTACTGCATAACGCAATAAGCACCAACATTAAAAACACCAAATGTTCTCCTAAAATCACCAAAATTTTCAGATCATAAATAGACATGTGTAAGTTTAAGTACCTAAAAATATAGGGCAAAAATCAAAATAAAAAGGTTAGTTTGAAGGTGATCTTTTAGCTGGACCTGAAATGGCATAATTGAGGGGAGTAAGTTTCATTGAGAAACTTAGTAAGGCTAGCACTTGGATTGAATAGGAAATATAACCATCATTAAAATATGGATCCAAAACCACTAAAACACAAAAAACACAATGCATACAGAGAAGATATAGCAACCAAAAGCAGCAACCACTCACAACCAACAAAAACATGAAATGCGGCAGCAACATATACCATAGATTACACCATAAAACACATAATAAACATAACCAAATCACTAGAGGAGCCCTCCTCAAGTTAATTCTTCATCTTTCTAGTTAGTACGAACTTTGGGCTCTAGAAACCCGTATTTCACTACCAACTTTGTGCACTTCACACTAGGTCACAAAACCTTCAATAATTGCAATCCCCTCACTAAGCTTGGTTCATCAAGCTCATGGCTCTCTTCCAAGATTAGCCATAGCTCCATGGTTGCTTCAAAATACATAAAACAACCCATGAGCACAAGAGAACCTTTACCAAAGTGGGTAGGCTGAAAATCAAGCTTAATCCTTGAAGTATCCAGGCAATAGCTTTAGTTTGCTTCCAATTGCTTCTTTTGGCTTTCAATTTCAATCTTAGAAGTATGGTGGCTATAGAGGAGCTATGGAAGAAGTATGGAAGAGGGTGGTGGCTGTGTAGGTCGAATATGGGAGAAGAAAATTCAAGTCAGGCTTCTTAAATTAGCTTTAGGGTTCTAAACACCCTTCTTAGCATAAATCATGCTTTATGTCATATTCTTTGCCCATAAGCATGGTTTCTTTGTCTTAAACTTATTGGTACACATGTGCCCAAGATTTTTGACCCATTTACAAGCCATAGCCACCCCTCGCCAGGTGGGAAAACTTCAAATCGCTCCATTTTGTCTTAAGTCAAAAGCTTGAACACCTTAAGGTTTACATTAAGACATTTAGGTCCTTAGTGCCTTTAGTGTTTCCTTTGTCCAAACTTGTCTTCCATGAGCAATTTTTGTCCTACAATAGCATTTTTATACCATTCATGTCCTTCCTATAACTCTCCAAAGCTCTTTCTTGAGACTTTTACAATTAAGTACCTGAATTTCTAAAACCTTACAAATAATTCCATAGGTTGCTTGACAAACAAACAATTCTTAAGGCTTTTCTTGGGAGCCAAGTTACCAACTTGGAACACTTTTAAGGAGGTGTTCACTATGAAGAGAATTACACAATATAATGGTTTTTGACCATTATGCCACACTTTGTAATTCTCCCATTTTTTATAAGGTGGTAACAGATGATCTAAAGAAGGAGAAGGCCAAGTCTGATAAGATGTCAAAGGAGGCCTATTAAGATGGCTTTTTCCTTGCTCATCATTTGGATTTTTTTCATTGTCCAGATTTGGACATGTCCTTTTTTCGTGCCCTTGATCTACCCTGTCGGCCTTCTCCAACTTGGTCCAAAATAGAGTTCCTAGGACTTCCTCAGTAGGCTGCTTTGGAGAAGTAGTCTTTGAAAAAGGATGCTACTTCTTCACCAAAGGGTTGTCACCCAAAGTACCTTCAGGGAAGAAGTTTTTAATAACATCCTTGGATGGAAAGTCAACCTACCTAAAAAAGATTTGCTTATCTGTGATGGCATGACCGTATTCCCTAAACTCGATTTTTCCTCCAGCAAGCTCCCAAAAGACTTCAAAAGAATATGACAAACACCTCGCCCCCAGGGACCACCAATAGAGACTCTCCACACCCCCATAGCTAACTGCCCAAGCATAAGTCCCTAAGGACAACTGATACACCTCTAACTGAGGTACGGATTGAGTATCCATTAAATCCAACTGAACATGTGTCCAATCTGCTTAGCTCAAGCAAAACGACCTTCTCGTCAAACCCCCTATATATATCTAAGAGGCTTCCAGGTAATAGGACAAGTGGCTCAACAAACTTGCCTATCCTTTGCTCACATATACTTAGTCTATTCAAACAAACTTGGGTGTCAGAGGACCCTTCCCTGGAAAACACTCTAAAGAGCCCCCTAACCCTTGCTTTTCAATGTTACAGATATCCTTTAGATGAAGTACCTCTAGAGGAAACCAATGTCATACATCAAAGTGTTGGGTTTCGGGAGCCAAACAGCGCAGCGGAATTTAACCGAAACCCTCCAGGATCCAAGTGAAACGGGGTAAACCGGGTGTTCGAAAATTTCATACCTAATTTTCGGTTGAGATCTCTCACTCAACTGTAGAGTCGAATCACAAAACCTGAACAGTTGACGTGTTCAGGCTCTCTATGGTATCCACACGAGCCTCTCGGGATCACCACGCTTCCACCACGTCCCGGCAGATGCGTTTCTCTTGCGCACGCAGTGCTAGCTTGCGTCCTCCAAGGAATTGCAAGAGAAGAGTGTGGCTGTCCTTTTGGGAGGCTAGGGCAAGGAGACCTGCGAATTTCTCACTAGAAGTTGTATTTATAGTGAGACTCAACTTCCAGGCCTAATGGGCTTCAAAGCCCTAATCCAATTAGGATTTAATTTCGGGCTTAATAATGGCTCAACTATTGGGCCCATTATTAATATGAAATTAAAGTGAAACCATAACCCAAATAATTAGCCCATGCACTCTAATGATCCAAATAGCTCTATGTGTGCGACCCAATAGGCTCTCGCCACGTTGACAATGATCATAAATCACATTTATGATCATAAGCAATGAGCGGTGTCTAGCAACACATCATTGCTACCCAAGTGACAAGATTGTCGATGATTCGACTAAACCTTTATGATCATCACCGATATATGCCATTGTCCCTTTGTCCAAGATATCAAGACTAAGCACGAGACATGGAATGTGTCACTCTCGTATAGCCCAATCTTTGGTTTCTTGATTACCGAGTAGACCAACTTAAACTGATGACATTGATATCATATATCAACTCATCCGAGCATGGCCATGCATTTTCTAAGTCTCACTCTATCAAGGGGCCCGAAGATATCACTCCCGTTACATAGGAGGGACAAATCCCATCTTGATCATACAAATCCCTCCGCATGATATGTGACATACCCAATGACCTCCTTCAAGTTCACTCAGTTACGAGCAACAAAGGAAAGTATCAAAGTATGTGACTCACATGTAGGGAACCTTGATGATCTTAGGTCGAAGGACTACATATACCATGATCACTATGAGAATCACTTATGACACTCATATAACGATCCATGTAGTGTTCTCATGGTGGGTCGGTCCAGTACACAAGTTCTCCAACTTGTACCCATATGTAGACTACATATCTCATATTAGTCTCCACATATGCTAGTCATTATGTATTATTGCAACCCGCTCCACAATAATACTAGACCAGGGACGTTTAAGAATATCATTATTCTAGGGTTACAATTATGTTTATTACGTTACGCAGAAACAAAACAACAAACATAATTGCTGGATTAATGCCTCAATAAAATATCATGACTCAATGTGCAAAAATACAATCATCTCATGATTGGCTTTTTGGGCACAACACTAACAATCTCCCACTTGCACTAAAAGCCAATCATCCATGTATCTAATACCGATGGACCTAGAATGGCTATCATGCTTCTGCTGCGTAAGGGGCTTTGTCAGTGGATCAGCAATGTTGCTGTCTGTCGAAGTCCTGCATATCCTTACATCACCCCTCTCGATGATCTCCCTGATGAGATGATAGCGTCGGAGTATGTGTTTGGATCGCTGGTGAGATCGAGGTTCCTTAGCCTGTGCGATTGCTCCATTGTTGTCACAATAGAGCTCTATCGGGTCGGCAATGCTTGGAACCACTCCAAGTTCAGTGATGAACTTCTTGATCCAAACTGCCTCCTTCGCAGCATCAGAGGCGGCAATGTACTCAGATTCTGTTGTAGAGTCAGCTACTGTCTCTTGCTTTGAACTCTTCCAGCTCACAGCACCACCACCAATACAAAACACATAACCAGATTGCGATCTAAAATCATCCTTATCGGATTGGAAGCTTGCATCGGTGTAACCCCTTACAACGAGCTCATCTTCACCTCCAAAGACCAAGAATGCATCCTTAGTCCTTCGTAAGTACTTAAGGATGTTCTTAACAGCTGTCCAGTGACTCTCACCGGGGTTCGATTGGTACCTACTCGTCATGCTCAAAGCATATGAGACATCGGGATGAGTACATATCATGGCATACATGATAGATCCAATTGCTGAGGCATATGGAATCTTACTCATGCGCTCTCTCTCCTCGGGTGTACTCGGACACTGAGATCTAGAAAGAGTGATACCATGTGACATGGGCAAGAATCCTTTCTTGGAATCTTGCATGCTAAACCTCTTTAGCACCTTGTCAATATATGTACTTTGACTTAGGCCAAGAAGCTTTCTAGATCTATCTCTATAGATCCTGATGCCTAACACATAGGCTGCTTCACCCAAGTCCTTCATAGAGAAACATTTCCCTAGCCAAGTCTTCACAGACTGTAGCTCAGGAATGTCATTCCCGATGAGTAGTATGTCATCTACATACAACACCAAGAAGACAATAGCGCTCCCACTAACCTTCTTGTAGACACAAGGTTCATCTTCATTTTTGATAAAACCAAACTCTTTGATTGCATCATCAAAACGAAGATTCCAACTTCGAGAAGCTTGCTTCAGTCCATAAATGGACCTTTGCAACTTGCACACTTTATTGGCATTCTCAGGAGTGACAAAACCCTCAGGTTGTGTCATGTACACATCCTCAAGTAGCTTTCCATTTAGGAATGCAGTTTTGACATCCATTTGCCATATCTCATAATCATAGTGTGCAGCAATAGCAAACAAAATTCGGATGGATTTAAGCATAGCAACTGGTGAAAAAGTTTCATCATAGTCAATACCATGAATTTGCTTGAAACCTTTTGCAACCAATCGTCCCTTAAAGGTAATCACATTACCATCCATGTCAGTTTTCTTCTTGAAAACCCATTTGCACCCTATGGGTTTTACCCCTTCAGGTGGGTCAACCAAAGTCCATACTTGGTTTTCATACATGGATTCCATCTCGGATTTCATGGCCACTAGCCACTTCTCAGAGTCAGGCCCCGACATAGCTTGTTGGTAGGTTGTGGGCTCATCCTGATCCATGAGCATCACATCACTGGTGTGAGTCACAAGAAATCCATATCTCTCGGGCTCACGCCGAATCCTACCAGACCTACGTGGGCTCTGTGCTACAGGAACAGACTCTTGAACCACAACATCTTGTGGTGTCTGTTCAGGTTCCATTTCAGGTTCGATGTCTCCTTGTTGTTCTTGAATTTCTTCAAGTTCTACTTTCCTCCCACTAGTTCCTTTAGAGATAAACTCTTTCTCTAAAAAGACACCAGTTCGAGCAACAAACACTTTTTGCTCAGAAGGATTGTAGAAATAGTAACCCTTTGTTTCTTTGGGATACCCAACAAAAAGGCATTTTTGAGATTTGGGCCCTAGTTTGTCAGAGGATTGACGTTTCACATAAGCGTCACAGCCCCAAATCTTCATAAAAGACAAATTGGGATGCCTCCCACTCCATATCTCATATGGTGTCTTTTGAACCGATTTAGATGGAACTCGGTTTAGTGTAAAAGCGGTTGTCTCTAGAGCATGTCCCCAAAAGGAGTTTGGAAGGTCAGCTTGACTCATCATGGAGCGAACCATGTCTAACAGAGTTCGATTTCTCCTTTCAGATACACCATTCCATTGAGGTGTACCTGGTGGAGTGAGTTGTGATACTATACCACACTCCTTCAGATAGTCAAGGAATTCTCGATCCAAGTACTCTCCACCTCGATCTGATCGAAGCACTTTGATACTCTTCCCGAGTTGATTCTCTACTTCATTCTTGAATTCTTTGAACTTTTCAAAGGATTCTGACTTGTGTCTCATAAGATACACATAGCCATATCTGCTGAAGTCATCAGTGAAAGTAATGAAGTATTGGAAACCTCCTCTAGCTTGTGTAGACATAGGGCCACATACATCACTATGTATGAGTCCTAGTAAGTCATTAGCCCTTTCACTTTGCCCTGTGAATGGGGCTTTGGTCATCTTGCCCAACAAACATGACTCACATGTCTCATATGATTCAAAATCAAATGAGTCCAAGAGTCCATCCTTATGGAGCTTGGATATGCGGGTCTCATTTATATGGCCCAAGCGACAGTGCCAGAGATAGGTCGGGTTTGAATCATTTAATCTGACCTTCTTGGTATTCACATTATAGATTGGATCTTCGAGGTCTAGAACATACAACCCATTGCTAAGTTGAGCACTACCATAAAAGATTTCATTCAAATAAATAGAACAACATTTGTCCTTTATTATAAATGAAAAACCTTTCTTGTCCAAACAAGAAACAGAAATCAAATTTCTACTAATAGTAGGCACAAAGTAGCAGTTGTCTAATTCTAAAACTAATCCACTAGGTAAAGTGAGAACATAAGTCCCTACGGCTAAGGCAGCAACCCTTGCTCCATTTCCAACACGTAGGTCCACTTCACCTCGGGCCAATCTTCTACTTCTACTTAGATCCTGCACATTTGCACAAATGTGAGATCCACATCCAGTATCCAATACCCAAGATGAGGAAGTAGAAAAGTTAGCCTCTATAACAAAAATACCTGAAGTGGAAGTCTTACTTCCCTTTTCCTTAGCAAGTTCTTCAAGATAGAGCTTGCAATTGCGCTTCCAGTGTCCAGGTTGCTTACAATGGAAGCACTCCCCTTCCTTTGCCACACCACCCTTTGGTTTCAGTGCAGCTGAAGAAGAACTAGCATTGGACTTTCCATTAACTTTTATCCTTCTTCTTGTTGGCTTTTCCCTTTCCCTTGCCCTTTTGAACCATAAAAATGGGCTTAGCCTTCTTAAGGTTTTGCTCAGCAGTTCTCAACATGTTGAGTAATTCAGGAAGGGACTTGTCAAGGTCGTTCATGTTATAGTTCATGACGAACTGACTGTAGCTTTCAGGCAACGATTGCAAGACTACATCAATAGCCAACTCTTTCTGAAGAGCAAATCCCAAATTCTCAAGATTCTCAATGTACCCAATCATCTTGAGCACATGAGGACCCACGGGACTTCCCTCAGACATCTTGCACTGAAACAATGCCTTAGAGGTCTCAAACCTCTCATGCCTAGCTTGCTCTTGGAAAAGCATTTTGAGATGTTCGATCATATCGAACGCCCCCATGTTCTCATGTTGCTTCTGAAGCTCAGATTCCATGGTAATAAGCATGAGGCATGCAACATCCAAAGCATCATCAGAATGCCTCTTGTGAGCATCCCTTTCAGCTCTTGGAGCAGTGGCAGCAGGCTCATTCGGAATGGGCTGCTCTAGGACATAAGCCTTTCTCTCTTGTTTGAGGACTATCCTCAAGTTTCGGTACCATTTGAGAAAGTTGGTCCCATTCAGTTTTTCCTTCTCAAGGATCGATCGCAACGAAAGTGTCGATGTGTTTTGTGCCATGGTTATCTACAACAGTAAATATGCAGTGTAAGAGTCATGTATTTTAATTCATTTAATAAGGACTTTTATTAAACGATACTCCCACTATTTTCCTCAAAATAATAACCCTCGATATTATTTCGGAACACCTCGGCGCTAAGGTATTCTAGTGGGCCAAGATCCATATTTGACCACAACCTGAGTCAGCTTTGGCTTTTCTCTCAAGTTACAGCTATTTAGGTAGGCAACTCCTTGCCAATTGCATCTTATGCAACTCTTGGATAGTTGGGTGAACAACACTTGTCCAAGCTCATCTCATGAGCTTAAGCCCAACTCTATGCCTCTAAGTCCCTAATCCTATTAGGATGACTTAGTTAAGTCAGACCCAAAGTTAGCAATTTGGATATCACTATTATCCCATCGCGCCTTACCAAGATGAACATAGGTGCTTTGCTTTGGCAAACCCACCTAATGTTGATCAAAGTCTTGACGAGTGCCAACATTTGGAAGGCATCACATTTAATGACTTAATATTTGTTTGAGGGATTTTTTTCATTTTGATCTCACCAATTTGTTATCTCCGGTTGTCTTATACATGCATCACATACAAATATAAAACATGCATCTCATGCTTACAAGAAAGTAAACGTGACATGGTTATAGCCCAAACTATGCGATATTCTCAAGCCAATGAGAATATCATAAAAGCCTAAGAAAAGAAAAGAGTCTTCACAAGCTCCTTCTCTTCCTTTCTTGGTTGCCCTTTTTGTTGTCACCTCCTTGGACATACCACCTTGGATGATCCTTGGACATACCACCTTGGATGATCCCATAATGCACCATTACATCAATAATAGAAACCTCGAGTTACATTCGAGGGGAGTAAGGTGAGAAGAGAATGTACAATGAGAGTGATAAGAAAAGGCACGACTCGCAGGCCGTATTTACAAGTACAACCAATCAAGGGCTATAACCATGCACCATGCTTCAAACACCAATCAGCATATCATGTCAAATCTCATTCAACAAAGATGCATGCCAATTTTCGTGCGTTGATTAACCAGTTTTTATTTATGTGGCGCTTCGCATACGGCGGTCCCGCTGGCCGGTCAGTGGGCGGTGGTTCCGCTGACCGGTCAGCGGACGTGGGTCAAGGGGAGCCGCCCTTGCGGGGGGCGTGGGGGGCAGCGCCCCCCTGCGCAAAAAATTTTCTTACAATTGCTTAGCCCGAAATCTTGTATTTTGAGAAAGTAGGCACCCGAGACTCCTCTATTCGAGCCACCAAAAATACCTTACTTTCAGTGCCCGAACAGGCCGAATCCGAACAAAGCTAGGGTTTTTGCAACTATTGCAAGAATCCTAATCCATATAGGTATCTCATACCATTCAATTTGAGATTAATCTCATTAACCAATTTGTGTCGTTTCTTCATATATCTCATATGTTCATTACGAATTCCAGTTTCATGCATCATGAATCAATCTAATTAATCATGGCCGAAAAGCAACCGAACACATAGCATCATGCGATTCAACACTCAATCCCGATTTAGGGTTTCACCAGTAGCTCTGATACCACTGTTGGGTTTCGGGAGCCAAACAGTGCAGTGGAATTTAACCGAAACCCTCTAGGATCCAAGTGAAACGGGGTAAACCGGGTGTTCGAAAATTTTCATACCTAATTTTCGGTTGAGATCTCTCACTCAACTGTAGAGTCGAATCACAAAACCTGAACAGTTGACGTGTTCAGGCTCTCTATGGTATCCACACGAGCCTCTCGGGATCACCACGCTTCCACCACGTCCCGGCAGATGCGTTTCTCTTGCGCTCGCAGTGCTAGCTTGCGTCCTCCAAGGAATTGCAAGAGAAGAGTGTGGCTGTCCTTTTTGGAGGCTAGGGCAAGGAGACCTGCGAATTTCTCACTTAAAAGTTGTATTTATAGTGAAACTCAACTTCCAGGCCTAATGGGTTTCAAAGCCCTAATCCAATTAGGATTTAATTTCGGGCTTAATAATGGCTCAACTCTTGGGCCCATTATTAATACGAAATTAAAGTGAAACCATAACCCAAATAATTAGCCCATGCACTCTAATGATCCAAATAGCTCTATGTGTGCGACCCAATAGGCTCTTGCCATGTTGGCAATGATCATAAATCACATTTATGATCATAAGCAATGAGCGGTGTCTAGCAACACATCATTGCTACCCAAGTGACAAGATTGTCGGTGAATCGACTAAACCTTTATGATCATCACCGATATATGCCATTGTCCCTTTGTCCAAGATATCAAGACTAAGCACGAGACATGGAATGTGTCACTCTCGTATAGCCCAATCTTTGGTTTCTTGATTACCGAGTAGACCAACTTAAACTGATGACATTGATATCGTATATCAACTCATCCGAGCATGGCCATGCATTTTCTAAGTCTCACTCTATCAAGGGGCCCGAAGATATCACTCCCGTTACATAGGAGGGACAAATCCCATCTTGATCATACAAATCCCTCCGCATGATATGTGACATACCCAATGACCTCCTTCAAGTTCACTCAGTTACGAGCAACAAAGGAAAGTATCAAAGTATGTGACTCACATGTAGGGAACCTTGTTGATCTTAGGTCGAAGGACTACATATACCATGATCACTATGAGAATCACTTATGACACTCATATAACGATCCATGAAGTGTTCTCATGGTGGGTCGGTCCAGTACACAAGTTCTCCAACTTGTACCCATATGTAGACTAGATATCTCATATTAGTCTCCACATATGCTAGTCATTATGTATTATTGCAACCCGCTCCACAATAATACTAGACTAGGGACGTTTAAGAATATCATTATTCTAGGGTTACAATTATGCTTATTACGTTACGCAGAAACAAAACAACAAACATAATTGCTGGATTAATGCCTCAATAAAATATCATGACTCAATGTGCAAAAATACAATCATCTCATGATTGGCTTTTTGGGCACAATACTAACACAAAGATGTCTTGGAGCATCATTTGGCGCTGTTTGTGGGAAACCATTCCCAGGTTGCTGTTGTGGATACTCGGTGCTCTAAGGACAAAGGAGTAGCTAAGTCGCAGTCTGCACCGGAGCCTTAAGTAACAGCAGATCAACCGCCCTTAGAGCTTTCTCTGGTTGAGGATGAGCGTCCTCTAATGATCACAATGGGTTTTCTACACAATTTTTAGTGCTTTATTGTGACTGAAATGGCACAATAACTTGACCAAAGGTGGTCACAAGCTTGTTGACACACAAGAACACTATCCTTAGGGGCCCACCTGGAAAGAGGTTAAAGGTCACCTGGCCGAAGCTCGGCTAGCAAAAGCCTCTATGACATGTCCTTGATAGAAAACTTGCCATATTGCGAGCGCCACATGGTGAGGTCAACATCAAGACACCAAAGGGTTAAAGCAAGTACTATGATTTTAATGGAAAGGATCTTGGAGAGGTTGAATATGGTTAAAGCAAGTCTCCTAAAAGCCTGTTTTGTCAAGGTTATCTATACCTTTACCGGAGATGGGTCCCCATTTGTTCGAGCAGTGGTTGAGGCTCGCATGCTTAGTGACTTGCGAGGTACTTCGCCTTGAAAGGTATGACGGGTGTAGTGAGCCCTAGGCTTATCTAACCAAAAATGAGATGAGCATGGTGCTGCACGGGGCTAATGACAGCACTTTCTGCAATTGTTTTGAAGTAACCTTGTCAGGACTAACTATCGTGTGGTATTACTTATGGGTGCTAGGAACAATTGTGGGGTTCCACAAGCTATCCATGGCATTTGCCCAGCAGTTCATTAGAAGTTGGCCAATGGTGAAGATGCCTATCCAGATGTTTAACATAGCCCAAAAAAATCGGGAGACCATCCATAACAATTTCAAAATATTCAATTGCGAAACCCTTAATGTCAGTAACTTTTGTCAATAAATTAGAAGTTTGGCAATGATCTAAGGGCTCAAGTGAGATTCCTAGCTCTTCTATGTGTTTTTGAAGTATCCTCCAAAAATGTTAGGAGAGTTCTATAGAAGGGTTGAACAGCATGTGATAGCCAAAAAGCTAAGAATAGGAGGGCCTAAGGTAGATTATCAATCTCCTGAGCATCAAAACCCCTAACCTCGGTATCAAGATAAATGAGGGGGGATACCATGGAAAGCTCGAAGGAAAAAGCCAGTGGCATTTACTCTCCTGAATACAATGAGGACCAACATTCTGATGGCCTTTCAAAGAATAGTGACTTCGATCCAACATCTGAAGCCCATGACTTTGGATAATAAGAAAAACATGAAGAAGTATCACCAATTCCACTGACACCATCGACCTGACATTGAAGACTGCTTTTAGTTGAGGAAGTATATTGAATCCCTGATTAAGCAGGGGCAACTCAGGAGATAGTTGGGAATGCCCTCACCTAAGTCCAGGGAGAAATGAGATGAGGAGAAAAAACATGAAGCTGAAGAATATGATTCTAACAAATGTCATCCAAACCAAAATCTAAGAAAGCATCCATCTCCTTCGACTAGGGTCATAAAAACAATCACTACTGGAATACCTTTGGCTAAGAGAAAGAGTAAGGTGAAAGAGATAGCGATGATGGAATTTCTTAGCCCCATAAACAAGCTCACCCAAAGGGATAGCTTGGTGGTAAAATTTTTGCATGACAACCCTTTCCTAATTATTGCCAAAATTAGAAATTGGAACATCAAAAGAGTACTATGTGATGATGCTTCAAAAGTCGATGTCTTATTCGCCCATTTGCTGCTGAGCTTAGGTATTCCTGAAAGTGGGCTGAAGTCTATGACCTCACCCACATTTGGGGTTGGCCCCGTAGAACACCCAATCTTGGGATGGATCAACCTCCCATTAATGGTAAAAGCCACGTTGATTAACTCAGGGGAAGAACTCTTCACGTCCACCATGACATGGTTCATCATCATAGATATCCTCTCCTCCTATAATGCTATCCTTGGCAAATAAACTTAGGGGAACCTTCACCTCCATACTGATGTAAAATACTAGGCAATCATATTTAAAATGAAAGAAGGAGATGTTGAAATATATATCGACCAATCCCAAGTAAGGAAGATGTTGTAGAAAATCCTGAAGACAAGGACCTTGAATTGGTAATCTTTGTATATGGTGCATCAGGATCAGAACCCCATGGTGCCAGCATAATTGTGCGGGGCCCGAAGGTATGAAGGCCTCAAAGGTTATCAAATTTGGGTTTTAAGTCACCAACAATGTTGTTGAATATGAAGCTCTTACAGTGAGACTACAATTGGCAAAGAGACTCAGTGTAAAAGCTCTAAAACACTACAATGATTCCCAGCTAGTAGTTTGACAATTAAGAAGAGAATATGAGGTTAAAGACCTAAAATTGGAAAAATATCATGACTTCATCTAGGAATTAATCCAGAAATTTGACAAGGTACAGGTTGAGAAGGTACCTTAGAGAGAGAATACGAAAGCAGACATATTAGCCGAATCAAAATAGTCCCTCGAGATGATAAGTTCCCTGAGCATAACTATTATGGCGGTATTAACCACGAAAAAATATGGGAAATTCTATTAAAAAGTACCTAACAAATCACTATCTCTCCAACGGCCCTCTGGAAACCTTAAAAATATACAAGAGGTAGGCCAGATATTTCTTAATTGAAGAAGAGTTATATAGGGAAGAATACTCTGTTCCCCTGCAAAGGTGCATTGACGAAGGGGATGCTGAAGTTGTCTTGAAGGAGGTTCTTAGCGGATGTGTGGATCCCATGTTGGAACAGATGCCCTGGCCAAAGTACTACTACGACAAGGCTACTTTTGGCCAACCATGAGGAAGAATGCCTGGCAATTCGTCAAATGGTGCCACGAGTGCCAACAGTATATGCCTATCTAGATACCACTTTTTGAGGTAGTAACCTCGGCTAACGACCCCTGTCTCTTCGCCATATGGGGAATTAATCTCATTGGTCCAAGAGTAAAGTATTAGGTCATTGTAGTAGATTACTTGACTAAATGGATCAATGCCAAACCCTTACCAATGATCTTAGCCAAGGATATTCAAAAGTTCATTTGGAAAATATCATATACAGGTTCGGTTGCCCAAGGGTGATAGTAGCAGACAATGGCACCCAATTCATTGACAAAAGGTTCCATGAATTTGCCACCAAACTCAGCATAAAATTGTACTTTGCACTAGTTGCTCTTCCCCAAAGTAACGGACAAGTAGAACTATCTAACAGAACTTTAAAGGATGGTTTGAACAAGGGACTTGGTGAAGCCAAGGGTAAGTGGCCTAGCAAATTACCGAGTGTACTGTGGAATTACCAAACAACTCCTAGAAGAGCCACTGGAGAAACCTCTTTTTCTCTCATATTCGAAATAGAGGCCCTGATCCTTATCAAAATTGTAAAGCACTCCATAAGGACATAAGTGTTCGACAAACGAGGAAATGACCTCGGCCTATGAGTGAAAGTTGAAATGATTTAAGAAGATAGGGAGATGGATGAACTCTGGAGATGAGCTTTCCAACAATGAATTACTACTGCAAAAATGAAAGTTAGACCGAAGGGAATCAAGGTGGGAGATCTCATTCTCCGACAGGCAGGATTAGAAGCCTAGAGACCATCACATTGGGTACTTCACCCAAATTGGGAAGGACTTTATCTGGTCACCAAAGAAGTTCGGCTAGGAGTTTTCAAAATTGGATATGCTAATGGTGAAGAATTGAAAAACACTTGGCATTTAGATTCTTTGAAAGAATAGTACACTTAGAAATTTTCTAAGGAAGAATGTATAAGTGCTAAGTGGAAATTTTCAAAAGAAGTAAAGTTGTATGGGCAATTTTAAAACACTTGGGCAAATTTCTATTCATTAAAACATCACTTGAAATTTGCTGAAGAGTGCTGCAGAGGGCGAAGAAAGTATCAAAAGGAGTCGAACACATACTCTAATAAGTGTCATAACCATTCGCTATAACTGAAGGAGAAAACATTTGGGAACCAAGTGAAATTATGAGCTTGAATTTGAAATAAGAAACTTTTCATTAAAGCCAAAGAGGAAGAGAGTACATGTGCATAATGTACATAAATAAGCCATTTTAAGCCCTTATACTACTCCCCCTCATAATTGCTTTGATACTCTTTGGAATCAGCAACATTTGTGGGTACTGGAGGTTATTTAGATAAGCACAGAAAGTCCATCCGTGACCATTTAGAGGAAGAGCTTTTAGGAATGTGGGATAGGACTTGATGATGAACTAAACAAAAAACATACTGAAAGACCCATCTTATCATCTTGTTAGCTTCCCCCATTTTCTTCTTTGAAGCTTCTACTTTCTTCTTTTTCTTCTTCCTTCACTTCTTCAAT
The DNA here is from genome assembly GCA_005392925.1 of Aquilaria sinensis. Lineage (NCBI taxonomy): Eukaryota > Viridiplantae > Streptophyta > Magnoliopsida > Malvales > Thymelaeaceae > Aquilaria > Aquilaria sinensis. The sequence continues at coordinate 16,194 of SMDT01001386.1, forward strand.
TGCACAACCTTGGCTGAGAGTTGGGTCTTGTTTCTGAAGGCTTAGGCTACCTCATCTATTAGAGACTCGTGCTCTCTCTGAGGAGCCTCAATGGCAGAGGTTTACTCCACCAACCTTAAGGAGTTTTTGTTTACCCTTAGTGAGATCTTGGTGAAGTCCCACTAATCTTTCCTTGGCAATCTTCCTTAATTCTCCATATTTATAGCAAGTTATTGCTAACGCTTCCTTGGCCTTCACCAAGTTGTCCTTTGATTGTGTACACATCATGGTTTGATTAGTAACCCATGCTCAAAAGTACCCCCTGTAGGCTAGCATCTTAAAAAAAGAAGACAAAAAAGCACAAAGAATGAGTCAAGTGACCTAGGTAAGGGGCCAATATTTTTCTAAATATTAGGAGAAATAGTGAACCTAAGTAGGATGCTAAAAAATATGAGCAGCCAGAATCTCCTCATTTGGACAGGAGTCAGTTAGAGTCTGGAAACTATCATCAGTCATAATCCCCCTCACCATTTGAGGGACCATCTTCTGGTAGTCCTCTGAGAACAAATCCATGTCGTCAAAAAACCTTTAGAAGGGTTCCCTCAAAACCTTTCTTAGAGGGATCTTAGCATTGCACTACTGTTGCCGTTGCTCGTGGTCGACAATCCAGTCTAGTTTTTCCATTTCCTCTATAAAATGTCTCCAAAGTTTGATCACCATGTTATCCATTAACCATTCATCTATAGAGCCAAAAATAGAAAAAAAAAAAGCAAAACTGATAAATGGAAGGTTGAAGGTTGAATTTGGCAAAGGAACATTGGCATCTTCTACATTGGAATCACGTATTTCTTGGATATCGGCAGGGATATCCTTCCCCTTATACTTTCTTCTCTCTTCCATCTATTCAATAGAAAGAATGGTTTGAAAAGTCCTTAGGGTCTCTATAGCTGAATTAGGAGTCAACGATGACCTCAATACCTGCACCATCAGCCTCATTCGGGAGTTCAGAAGTCTTCGTTAGCTTTTTTCTGCGAAAGCTTCACCAAAGGCCAATGCTTCTTCCTCTTTGGGTCCTTCTTCTTTCCTTGTTCCCCCTTCTTGGCTTGACTGAGGAAGAGGCTCTTATAAAATTTGGCTAGTTTGTCACCCATCTCTAAAAAATGAAAAAACATCAGTGTAAGTACAAATAGATCTAATAAAAAATGGGAAAAAGTAACTTACTCTGAAAAAGAGCTTTATATGAAAGCTTCCTTCAAAAAAGCCTAAATTTTAAAGACTTTTTCCTATCCTCACACAGTTTAGGCATCTCGAGCTCTGCAAGGTGTTCCTTGACTAGACCAAATTTTTGAAGGACCGTTTCATTCATTAAATTCCACTTGATGGGAAATGGGTAAGGTGGATGTTAAGATGCTTGATTATGCTAGTCAGCCACCTCTTTAATGCAACCATTAAACTCCTTGAACCAAGACTCCAACCTTTTAGTTAAGAGCTTTGACAGATTCATAACGTCAATCACCAAGGTCCCAAATGCCCACTCCATTTGCAAGTCCTTCCAGTCTTTCGACACCTTCATGAAGAAACACTTCTTCTTCCAACCTCACCAACTATCCTTGGTGGAGAAGGTGCAAGTGTATTTTTTACTCCTAGTTCCCCAAGGTAGCAAGAAATAAAATGAAAAAAAATTGGTCTTAAAGACCTCACATATACATGGAAAAGCATTAAAGTAGGAATAAGAATTCAAGGGAAGTTGATTAATGGCTATGGAATAAAATTGACAGAAATTAGAGCCATTTTTAAGGGGGGGATATAGGAGACCAACTTTTAGTTGAGATCTAAAAATAGTGACCTTTTTTTCCCAAGGAGGGTATCTTAGTTCACCATGTTTGGGAACTCTAGTCTTAACATAGGAGGGAAGAAAAACTTTGTTCACCAGTTCTTCATTTTCTTTGAAGTGGCGCAGCTCAAGTTAAGCTCCAACTCTCTTCAACAGCACTAGCTTCTGCACTCAAAACTTCCATTCTAGAATCTGATGCACCACCATGAAAGCTACCAAAAATTGCTTCACTGCAAAACAAGAGAAAACTTAACAAAGGAGAGAAAGAAAGAAAGTAGTAGAATGAGAAGTGAGGAACTTCTATTTCAAATGAGAGAATATATAGCTCAGGAAGGCAAGTGAATAGGCACAATAATGACTACCCTCTGTCAAGACACGCAATCGGTGTAACTGATAAGAAGGATGACCAATCATGCAATAGTACATGTCATTCATCACATAAATTGAGGGCATGCCTTCAAAAATTTTCATATTAATAGCATGTGAACCAAAGCAATCAACTTATCTACCCACGAAACTAGAAAATTTTGGGGCAAAAAAGACAACTCCCCAGGCAGGAAAAAACCCCCAACACCTCACCTTCGAGATTGATGTACGATTTTGGTGGTAATTGAAAGGCTGACAGATGGGAATAAAACCCTAAGGTGAAGATATGATGGCTAGAAGATAGCCTAGTTGAGTAGAAGTCATAACTTTGAATCTTGCTGGATGGGGCATGTGATAGCTGAAGGGCTGTCACCTAAAGGACCTTTAGGGAAAAAGGTTTTAACAACATCTCGGGTAGTGACTCAGCCAACCTTGGAAAGACCCACCCATCATCTATGGCATGATCGTATTCCCTGAACTAGGTTTTACCTCTAGCAGGCTCTCAGGGACTTTGGAAGAATATGACAAACACCTCCCCCTAAGGACCACCAATAGAGACCTTCTGCATGCCCGTAGCCAAATGCCTAAGCATAACTACCTAAGGATAGCTAGATACACCTTCAACTGAGGTACAGACCAAATATCCATTAAATCCAACCCACCACGTGTCCTAATTTGCTTAGATCAGGCAAAATGACCTTCTCCTCAAACCCCTTATATATATCCGAAAGGCTTATAGGTAATAGGACAGGAGGCTTAACATACTTGCTTATCCTTTCCTCATATATACTCAGTCAATTGAAACTAACTTGGGTGTCGTAGGTCCCTTTCCTGAAAAACACTCCGGGGAGTCTCTTGACCCTCGCTTTTTAGTGTTGCAGATACCCTTCATATGAAGTACCTCTAGAGGCCACCAATGTTATACATTGAAGATATCTTGGAGCATAACTACTGTAGATGATACCCCTAAAGAGTATTAGGATAAGAATTATGAAGGATAGATAGGGCTTTTGTTTACCATTTTTTTTCTTGTACATGTATCTATTAAAGTAATGAAGATGTCTACACCCTTCGGGTTTTTCATTTTCTTCTTTTTTGATAGTCTTGTGTTTTCTCTGATTATTTATCAAAGGGTTTCACCAAACATACTCCCTTCTTCGGAGACAAATCTCAGTGTCCACTTTGAGTACATAATTAGAACTTTTTTGAGTGGCAAGAATTTTGCTAAGTACTAGATATCATTTGTTTGAATGGTACTTACACACCTTTATTTGAATAGCCTTTCTTAGAAAAGTTCTCTAAGTATTTTCTAGGCATAGTACTTTATCAAGGAGTCCGAATGCCAAGTGTTCTTCGATTCTGCTTCTTTGGTGCCGGCTCACTTGAAGACTCCCGGTTTTACTTCTTCCTTGATGAAGTTGGGTCTTTCCCAATTTGCTTGAAGGATGCCATGGGCAGGCTTTTAAGCTTCCACTCTAATAGTTTGAAGTACCAGGTCTCCTGCCTTGATTCCTTTAGGTTTGACCTTGGTGTTTTTAACAGCGGTGACTCACTATAGAAAGTCACTTCACCTTAGTTTGGTAGTTTTTTTACGCTCTTTAATCATATCTAGGTTCTTAAACTAAGGTTGTTTTGGTTTTAATTGAAGGCATGGACTCGGATAGAGGAACTCACTATCTTGATAGGTAGGAGTGCCTCTATTTTGAATGCCAATGAAAAGGGGGTTTCTTTAGTCGGTCTCCTAGAAGTTGTTTAGTAACTCCACAAAGGCACCAAGGAGCTCACTAGGCCATTTCTATTTCACTTCGCCTAATCTTTTGTTTTGCCCATCTTTCAAGTGTTCTATTGGTTACTTTGACCTGTCAGTTGTTCTATAGGTGTGCTACTACGGCAAAGTGCAATTTTATATGGACGTTGGCCACAAATTCTTGGAAGCCCTTGTCTATGAATTAGGTTATGTTATAACAACTAACACTGTTACCACCTCACAAAATGGGAGAATTACAAGTGTATCATAATGGCTAAAAACCATTATATTGTGTAATTCTCACCATAGTAATTGAAGTGTGGGGGGTAAAAGGCATGATTAACACCTCCTTAAAAGTGTTCCAAGTTGGTAACTTGGCCCCCAAGAAAAGCCTTAAGGATTGCTTGTTTGTCAAGCAACCTATGGACTTTTTTGTAAGGTTTTGGAAATTCAGGTACTCAATTAGAAAACTCTCAACAAAGAGACTTGGAGAGTTATGTGAAGGATATGAAAGATATGAAAGTGCTATTGGAGGACCAAATTACTTATGGAAGACAATTTTGGACAAAGGAAACACTAAAGGCAATAAGGACCTAAATGTCATAGTGTAAACCTTAAGTTGTTCAAGCTTTTGACTTAAGTCTAAGGGTGGAATTGTGGGGTTGTCTCACCATGGGGGAGGTAGCCAAGACTTAATAATTAGTCAAAAATGTTGGGCACATGTGTACCAATGAGTTTAAGATAAATAAACCATAATTAGTGAGAAGGAAAATGACATAAAGCAAGGTTAAGCTTGTTTAAGTGTATTTTGTGCTCTTAAGCTCATTTAAGGCCATTTAAGTGGCCAAATCACTTATCCCTCTCTCGTTTTCATCCTCATCCAGCCCAAGAACTCAGCCATACTTCCTCCATAGCCACAACACCTTCAAACATGCAATTGATTGAAATTGAAGGCAAAAGGAAGCAATTGGAAGCAAACTAGAGCTATTTCTTGGATACTTCAAGGATCAAGCTTGATTTTCGGCCTACCCACTTTGATAAGGGTTCTCTTGCTATCATGGGCTATTTTCTGCAATTTTCAAACATCCATGGAGCTAGGGCTAAGCTTGGAAGAGAGCCATGAGCTTAATGAACCAAGCTTAGTGAGGGGAGTGCACTTATTGAAGGTTTTGTGACCTAGTGTGAAGTGCACAATGATGGCAGTAAAATGAGGGTTTCTAGAGCCCAAAGTTAGTACTAACTACTGTTAAAATCTTCCTAAGACCAAGCATTAGCTTGATGAGGGCTGCCACAGTGATTTGGTTATGTTTATTATGTGTTTTATGGACTAACCTATGGTTATTATTGTTGCTGCAATTCATGTGTTTGTTGGTTGTGAATGGCTGCTGCATTTGGTTGCTATATCTTGTATATATGCATTGTGGTTTTTATTTTTTACTGTCTTTGGATGCAGGTTTTGATGATGGTCACATAGCCTATTGAAACCAAGTGTTACCCTTACTAAGTTTCTCAATGAAACTTACCCCCCTCAATTCTGTCATTTCAGGTCCAGGAGAAAGATCACATTCAAACTGACCTTTTTCATTTGATTTTTGATTTGAAATTTCAGGTACATGAACTTCCATATGTCTAGTTATGATCTGGAGAGTTTGGTGATTTTAGGAGCACATTTGATATTTTTAATGGTGGTACTTATTGTGTTGTGCAGAAGCTGTCCAGCATCCTGTTTTTGGAGTCCATTGTGTCTCAGGACCTCCTGTAACCTAGGGTGCGTATTTAGTTGAGTTAAGACCATATTGTAGTGTATGTATGCATGTACATGTATTGTATATAAAATGAGACAAGTATGTGAACATTTGAGTAATGTTTGGGCTATGAAATGATGTGGTGCCAAGCTGCCTAAGCGTGAATGATGGGCTGCTTATTTCTAGATTCTGTTTTGGACACATAAAGTTGTTAAAAGAAAAGTAATGTAATTCATATGTGTAATGGACATATATGGGATAGCTTTGGAGGATTTTCTCCTTGTCAATGAAGTGTTTGCACACTTATGAAATTTTGTATGCGCAAAATGGTCATAAAGTGACCAGAATTTTGACTTTGAACTTAAAGTTGTGTATCTCCCTGTGTAGAATGAATCTTGGTATGAAATTTTGACTACACCTAGAGGACATATAGAGGGTTAACTGGATTTTGGAATTTATGGATTTAGAGCCCTGTAACCAAAGTTATGATGTTGCAAAATTGGCTAAGTTACTGTTCATTTGGTCAGAATTTTGTAACCAACTTAAAAAATCCATAACTTGGTCCATAGGTGGGATATTGATGTAAAGAAAAATTTCTTGGTTTGCTCTAAGTCTCTATTTGGTAATGGAGCAAAGAAAATAGGGGGATATGTGGCTAGAATGATACAGTTTATTAGTGGAAGTTATAGGTGCAGTAGCTGGTCACTAGAACTTAACAAGATTGCCTAATGTGTGGAAGCCAAAACTATGACTTGTGCTAGTGTTTTCCTTCTTAGCTTCCACAGTGACACGGCCGTCCCTGGCCCCTGCCTAGGACACCTATGAGAACTTGGTCTCATGGCGGATTGCACTTGGTACTCATTGATATGTGCACGGATTAAATCCATGTCACTAGTTGATTATCCTAGAATATGCAATATGCATGCTCTTTATGCCTTGACGGGTTGTTTAAAACCGTAAAATGTTAATGTGGCCACAATTTTTCATATAAAACAAGTAGAGCAGTCAAAGCATACAAATCAACCTTTATATGAGTTAACTACACATAGCAACATGCGTGAGCATTCACACAAATAGTAGCTAATACCCCCGCCCAGAAAGCAATCCTCGAGTCCATGACTCTTCATTTCATAACTAAGGAGGCAACTAGAGTACTATGTACACATACAAAATCCTCTACTGAGATCTTCTCATACTAACTCCCACCTTGGATGTGAATCCCAGTGGCGAGCTTTAAAGACTTCTCTAGACCCAACTAGGTCTAGCTATGCTTGACTATGTCCAATGTGCACTAGGCTCTATAACCAATGAGCAACTTAGTTAGTACTGTGCAAGACCAACAAGCATCTAGACAAATAAACACTAGAATCATCAAAACTCAGGTATTCTACCTGTGCACCAAAAACTACTACCAGAGTAACCCTCAACGGTCACTCGGCCCAACTCCTTCTGTATTTGCACAACAAAATAGTAAGGGTGAGAATCCAAGATTCTCACTAAGGGTTAACCTCATGTACCAATAGTAAAACTGTGGACAGATATGAAATAACTCATGCATACTCTCTGCTAGCTCTTGCAGTGTGAGGGACCTCTCATATATGTAAATATATGGATATGCATGCTCGGATCCCGAAGGACCGCTCCTCACATAATTTTCTTACTTTCTCACGGGCGTCACTCCATGGCTCACAAGTCTAGCTATCAACTTGTGCCTCGTAAGCCTTAGCTTACGCCTGACTTATTATATAACCTCTCCTTAACTTTGTTGTGCAGGGGAATTGTGGGGAGAACTATGTAACTAGGTTATTAAACCTCGTAACCTCGGTGCATTTGAAGCCTCTCCTTACAACCCCATGATTTCCAATAGTGCCAGGTTGCCAAGGGTTCTAAAACTTACACCTCAAGCTCATGACACTTGGTTATATTTGCTTGCAACTTAGTTTCCTTGCTTACTCAACAAGTAACCTCAAAACTTTTCAAAACTCAAGGAAACTCCCACTTCTCGAGGGACTTCAGGGAGTCTAAAAGTACCCCTGGCATACTTGATGCCCAAAGTACCTGAAGGACCCCCTTGGGACTCACCTCATTGATCCTAGCAAAATGTGCAAAATTCTGCCTTTAAAAATTACCCTCACTTTGATTCAAAATAACTTTAAATCTGGGGCATTTTAGATGTTTCTAAAACTTGGAAGTGATACTACTCCCTCTTAGCTTCGCATGAAACTTTGAATCACCTCAATCGGACACCCGAGCGAAACGTTATGCTAAAAACAAAATCGGGTCTCCAATGCTGTCTTGGCGTCGCCACAGTTGTCGACGTTCTATGATCCTTTTTCCAATTGACAACGCGTCGCCAATTATGGGTACCTCTTGGCGATGCGTCACCAATCTGCGGAACTGCAGAATTGGCATGCATTTTGCTGCTATGACCTTTGGCTACTTAGTACACAAATCAAACATGCATAAAAAGCCACCAAACTTCACACACACATAGTTCATGCTGCAAGGAACATAACCAACTATCACAATGCCATTAATGATGCTCTATAACATCATCAAATCCTCCTCAAACCTCATAGTTCACCACAATTCAACCAAAACTCATACTCAATGCTATGGCTAATTTCAATCAATTTCTGGCAACAAACTCAAGCCATAAGCATTGTTCAAGCTTAAAAACACTACTCCCTTACCTCAACTCCAAGATACAAGCTAGAATCACTCCTTTTTTCACGCAACCAAGTGCAAGAAATCCTCACCTAAGTTCCAATCAAAACCAAAGCACCAAACATCACAATCTTCCTCTCTAACCAAAACCCAAGCCTTAATTCACTCATATAACATAGAATTAACCAAGAACACCATGCTTACCACGTATCAAAAATAGGGGAGTAGAGAAATCACGCTTCCAAGCCTCTAAACCTTGTTTTCTAGCTTGAAACAAGTTCCTCTTGGTCGGTATCCTTGGATGGCAACTCTAGGAATCAAGATCACTTGATTTCTAGCTTGAATTGAGAGAGAAATGAGTGCTTGAGAGGGGAAAACGTGGTTATGGAAGCCATTAGCCACCTTTCCCTTCTTAAACCCTCACTCAACCCCTTAAGCCATCCAAGTTACAACCCTTAAACACATAAACCCCCATATTTTAACACATGCTCATTTCTTCATTATTCTTGTTATTGTTTCAAGTTTGAGTTCAGGTTAAAGGTTAAGTTACAAAACTTAACTTAAAACACTCGGGACCCCGCCCGGTTACTCAGGATGCAAAATTACCATTTTGCCCCTGCTCCTCATCTAGTGCTTAAACCTCCTTGGAACTTAGTGAATTTTTTGTAACTCCTTTATTCTAGCTTTGTAACCTTGAAATGAAAGTTCTAAACTTAATTTAGAACATTTTACCTCTCTCGGGAGTGCTGACTACTAGGAGGTCCATAACACATAGTGTGCATAAATGTAAATATGTGTGTTATGGCTAGACCAATATGCATGTATTTGTATAGTGCTCAAGAGGGTCACTTGAGTATGCACATTAGGGGTGTTGTTCTGATGACCTACAGAACACACCAATCCTAGGATTTTAAATGCACAGTTTTGGCACCATAACTGGACTATCCTAGAGTGGGTAACAAAAACCCTTAGGCATCCTAACTAGCAAATAATGTTCTTCCAAATGAACTTCTGTGTCTCTTTCACTGGTATGGTGGCAAAGGCTTAACTTCAATCCACTTAGCGAAATAATCAATTGCTACCACGTAGTACCTTACCCCACCTGGGGTCATAGGCAAGGGCCTTTTGAGCTCAATGCCACACACTGCAAATGGACAAGGATAGTTTGCCAAAATTATGACTTCAAATAGGAAGCATCGTATTGGGGAATGTCGCTGACACTTACTGACAATGCCCCTCGTGGGCCTACCTGGGAAGCCTTTGGGAATTCTTCCTACACTTGTTACCCACTCTGAGGTAGCCCAGTTATGGTGCCTAAACTGTGCATTTAGACTCCCAGGATTGGTAATGTTCTGTAGGCCATCCGAACACTACCCTTAGTGTGCATACCCAAGTGGCCCTCTTGGGCACTATGTAAATACATGCATATTGGTCCAACCATCACACACATATTCACATTTCATGCACACCATGGCAGAAAAGAAGGAAAACACTAGCACAAGTCTTAGTTTTGGCTTCCACACATTACGCAATCTTGTTAAGTTCTAGTGGCCAGCTACTGCACCTGTAACTTCCACTAATAAAATGTATCATTCTAGCCTCATACCCCCCTATTTTTTTTTTCTCCATTATGAATTAGGGACTTATAGAAAACCAAGGAAATTTTTCTTAGATAAATAGCCCACCTATGGACCAGGTTATGGATTTTTGAAGTTGGTTACAAAATTCTGACCAAATGAACAGTAACTCATCCGATTTTGCAACATCATATCTTTAAGTACAAAGCTCCAAATCCATAAATTCAAAATTCCAGTTCAAACTCTAGATGTTCTATAGGAGTGGTCAAAATTTCATACCAAGATTCACTCTACACAGGGATATATTAAACTTTAGGTACACGGTCGAAATTCTGGCAACTTTTGGACCATTTTTCCCATACAATTTTTCCAAACCATGCAAACACTTCATTCAGAAGGGGAAAGCCCCCCAAGGTTATCCCATACATGTCCAATACAAATATTAATTACATTCTCTTGCATCTAGCAACTTTATGTGGCCAAAACCGAATTTACAAGTAAGCAGCCTATCATTCACACTTAGGCAGCTTTGCACCACATTACTTACATAGCCAAACCATTACTCAAATGTTCCCATACTTGTCTCATATTACATACAATACATGTACATGCATACATGCACTAAAATATTGTATTAACTCAGCTAAATACGCACCCTAGGTTATAGTAGGTCCTGAGACACAATGGACTCCAAAAACAGGATGCTGGACGGCTGCTGCACAACACAGTAAGTACCACCATTAAAAATACAAAATGTCCTCCTAAAATCACCAAAATTTCCAGCTGACAAATAGACATAGGGAAGTTCATGCACCTGAAATTTCAACTCAAAACCCAAACCACAAAGGGTAGTTTGAAGGTGATCTTTCAGCTGGACCTGAAATGACAGAATTGAGGAGAGTAAGTTTCATTGAGAAACTTAGTAAGGGTAACACTTGGATTCAATTGGAAATGTGACTATCATTGAAACTTGCATCCAAAGACACTAGAACAAAAAAACCACAATGCATATATACAAGATATAGCAACCAAATGCAGCAGCCAAACACAACCAACAAACACATGAAATGCAGCAGTAACAATATACCATAGGTTAGTCCATAAAATACATAATAAACATAACCAAATCACTATGGCAGGCCTCCTCAAGCTAATGCTTGGTCTTAGGAGGATTTTAACAGTAGTTAGTACTAACTTTGGGCTCTAGAAACCCTCACTTTACTGCCATCATTGTGCACTTCACACTAGGTCACAAAACCATCAATAAGTGCACTCCCCTCACTAAGCTTGGTTCATCAAGCACATGGCTCTCTTCCAAGCTTAGCCCTAGCTCCATGGATGTTTGAAAATACAGAAAAAAATCCATGAGAGCAAGATAACCCTTACCAAAGTGAGTAGGCCGAATTTGAAGCTTAATCCTTGAAGTATGCAAGAAATAGCTCTATTTTGCTTCGAATTGCTTCCTTTTGCCTTCAATTTCAATCAATTGCAAGTTTGAAGGTGTGGTGGATATGGAGGAAGTATGGCTGTGTTATTGGGCTGGGGGAGGACGAAAATTAGGGAGGGATAAGTGATTTGGCCACTTAAATGGCCTTAAATGAGCTTAAGGGCACCAAAACACACTTAAACAAGCTTAACCTTGCTTTATGACATTTTCCTTCTCACTAATTATGGTTTCTTTGTCTTAAACTCATTGGTACACATGTGCCCAACATTTTTGACTAATTATCAAGTCAAGGCTGCCTCCCCATAGTGGGATAACCCCACAATTTCACCCTTCGACTTAAGTCAAAAGCTTGAACACCTTAAGGTTTACACTCGGACATTTAGGTCCTCATTGCCTTTAGTGTTTCCTTTGTTCAAAATTGTCTTCCATGAGTAATTTGGAACTCCAATAGCCCTTTCATACCATTTATATCCTTCCTATAACTCTCCAAGTCTCTTTCTTGAGATTTTTTGCAATTGAGTACCCGAATTTCCAAAACCTTACAAAAAAGTTCATAGGTTGCTTGACAAACAAGCAATCCTTAAGGCTTTTCTTGGGGGCCAAGTTATCACTTTGAACACTTTTAAGGAGGTGTTGATCATGCCTTTTACCCTCTACACTTCAAACATTATGGTGAGAATTACACAATATAATGGTTTTTAGCCATTATGACACACTTGTAATTCTCCCATTTTATGAGGTGGTAACAATCCTCCCCCCTATTAAAAATTTTGGTCCTTCAAAATAGCCTTTAGCTTTGGGTATTCTTCAGGATACCTTTTGATGCCCGGCAGCATCTTCGTCCAATGACATTGTGACTCCGGGAGGGACTTCCTGAGAGGGAGAACGCCTAGAGCAAAGATTTCCTAGGGGAGTGTACTTGAAATGCTCGGGAGAAAGAGGTTAGGAGGTCCCCGGAGTGTTTTTCCGGGGAAGAGCATCCGACACCCAAGTCAGCACTTTTAGGAGGAAAAGGGAGGAGAGAATGCCAGAGAGTTGGAGGATCATGCCTGCTTATGTTTTCCCTGGGAGAGGTGTCCTTTGCTAGGGCTTGTTTCCTGGTATTTATAGTGGTGCCCAGCCCGTTTAGATCATGACACGTGATCGGTCGGATGCGATCTGTACTACCGGGCGTAGGGGACAGGTAGCCGTTTGTAGGCTCCTCGGGTCTGGGACCGAGACAGGTCGTGACAAGACTTGGATGGCGTCGGCATCTCAGACAGCTCTTCAAGGCGGCGTGTAGCACATGTGGGCGACATGTCAGAGGCTCCTCAAATGCCCATGCTGTACTCCCGAGGTTCTCTGGCGAGGTCGTCCTTCTTTATAGACGCCCTTCTTCGGGAATTACACCTGTAGTTCAGGGAGTTCCCTGGTTTGGGGGTTCCACCTTCAGGGAGATTCTCTCTTGCTTGAAATAGCTGGTTCTTCATCTCTGAAGGCAATCCGTTTGGTCCCCCGAGGGAGCCGGTAGCATCCTTGGAATTCCTGACGTTCTAGCCGAAGTCTCGAGTTCGGGGTATTTGACTTCGCTCCTTCCGAGGTCCGTGATATCACCTCTTTCGGGTAATGCCAGGTTTCCTGACCATACTATTGGCAGGATGTATGTACTGAGAAAGGCGATAGCCCTTCGGCTATCACCTTTCGATAAGGTCTTTTTTAGTTCCCAGGTTGCTTCTCTTTCAGAGTGGTGTGACCACTGAACTTTAACCATGGGAATATGTTTGTTTCTCCTTGTAGTATCCTTGGCTAAGATAGCTATAGGTTTCTCTTCATATGTCAAGTTAGGTTCCAACTGTATGTCTTCCACTACAATAGCATGCTTTGTGTCCAGTAGAAACTTCTTAAGCATAGTGATGTGAAAAACATTATGAACACTTGACATGCTTGGTGGTATAGCTAACCTGTATGCTACCTTGCCAACTCTGTCCGAGATCTTATAAGGACCTACGTATCTTGGAGCTAACTTGTTTCTTCTGCCAAATCTGAGAGTGCCTTTGGTTGGTACAACTTTCAAGCAAACATTGTCACCAACCTCAAATTCCAAATCTCTAATTCTTTTGTTGACATAGGCTGTGTTTCTTTAGGCACATAGATTCGGTCCTTGAAGTACAGTAATCCTTGCTTGTAGGCAAAGGATTGATACAAGGAACTTTTTTTCCTCCCCTGAAATCCTTTACAGTCTTTGGTCTTCCCCACTCTTGCACTGCCTTAACCTTTTCAGGGTCTACCTTAAGGCCTTGTGCATATATGATGTGTCCTAAGAAAGACACCTCCTTTATCCAGAATTCACACTTGGATAACTTAGCATAAAGCTGATACTGCAACAGAGTCTTTAAGACGATCTTTAGATGATGCTCATGTTCATTTTCATCCTTGGAATACACTAGGATGTCATCAATGAACACAACCACAAATTTGTCCAGATGTGGTCTGAACACCCTGTTCATCAAGTCCATGAAAGCAGCTAGGGCATTAGTCAAACCAAATGGCATGATTGTGTACTCATAATGCCCATATTTGGTCCTGAATGCAGTCTTAGGAATATCTTCTTCCTTTACTCTCAACTGGAAGTATCCAGATCTCAAATCTATCTTGGAGAAGATCTTAGCTCCCTTGAGTTGATCAAATAGATCCTCAATCCTATCAAGTGGATACTTGTACTTGATAGTCACTACATTAAGCTTCTTGTAGTCAATGCATAGTCTCAAAGATCCATCCTTTTTTTTCACAAAGAGAACAAAAGCTCCCCATGGTGAAACACTTGGCCTTATGAACCCTTTTTCAAGAAGTTCATCAAGTTGTTTCTTGAGCTCATTCATCTCTGTGATTGGCATTCTATAAGGAGGTATGGATATTGGACTAGCTTCTAGTTGCAGCTTGATTTCAAATTCAATCTCCCTTTATGGAGGAATACCTGGCAGGTCTTTGGGAAAGACTAGTGGAGAGTCTTTCACTACAGGTATTTTGTCCACCTCTTCATTGCAGTGCAATTCATTCAATGCATAACAGTAGTCATGCTCAGAAATCACAGGTATCTCATTTAGTACCTCTAGCTCCAAGACATGCATTTCATACACTAATTCCTTGCAATGCACTAATGCACGCACTTCACCATCAGGCAATGTGATTTCCATCTTAGCACAATCAATTCTTATGTTATGCATAGCAAGCCAATTCATACCCAGCATTAAATCATACTTAGGAATATCCAACACTTGCAGATTAGTCATAGCCTTAGCTTTCCTACTACTAGCTCACAATCCTTAGCTAGGTCATTTATGAAAAGACATTGACTACCTGCTATTTTCACTAAGGATATCTTAGGCATGATTTCAGTAGGCAATTTCATGGCATTAACAAATTTCCTAGACACTATAGACACAGATGCTCTAGTATCAAATAGAACACTAACAAGTATACCATTAAGGTAAATGTCACCTTTTAGTGCTCCTCCCTGCTTTGATGTCTCTAGCCTCTCCACTTAGAAGACTCTGCCAGCACTCTGCACTGGAGGCCAAGGCATTGGAGGAACTGGGCTCTGCTGTCCCTCCCTTCGTGCTCTTCCTCTAGGTCCTGCCCCAATAGGTCTTACCGGACCTTGGTCTTCTGGCCTTCTTTGAGCCTATGGGCAGTCTTTGATCAAATGATCCATGGATCCACATCTTAGACACGCTTGGGTATCAAAGTAGCAAGGTTTGTTTCCATGAAACCTCCTACACTTAAGGCACGTTAGGCTAGGGAACTTCCCCTTAGCCTTGCCCTCACCACCAAAATGGGAACTCTTGGCAATTCCCTTGCCATGTGGTGGCTTCTTCTGCTTGCCTCCTGCCTGACTACTTTCCCTTGGTCCACTGGGAAAGTACTTAGTCTCACACTTCTCTTGCTCTACTAATAGAGCTTTCTGCACTGCTTCATAGAATGTAACTGCTCCAAAAGGTCTAACAGCCTTTCTAATGTCTGACTTTAGGCCTCTAACAAATCTTTTGGCCTTTAATTCCTCTAGTACATGATACTGAGGAGCATACCTCACCAACTGATTGAATTTGTGCTCATACTCTAAGACACTGAGGTTGTCCTGCCTTAGAGCATCAAATTCAGCTTGCTTCATATCCTTGATGACATCACTGATGTACTGCTCCTGGTATAGCTGTGTGAACTCTAGCCAGCTCATCTCAATATCTCTTCCTGGCCTTCTCCCTTTTTGGAAAGCATACCTATCTCTGGTGCTCTTCCACCATATCTCTGCACTGCCTACTAGATTGTAGGTAGCCAGTGACACTCTCTTGGTGGAGCTGAGTGGCATCCTCTCAAACATTTTTTCAATGAAGATTAACTACTCGTCAGCTCTCTATGGCCCAGCTCTTCCATCAAACTGTGGACGTCTTAGGCCTTGGAACCTCTCCAATAGTTTGACATTGATAGCCGAAGTGCCCACCACCTTCCGGACCCCCAACTCGGACAAAGTACCAACCTCGGCATAGAAACTACCTGCCACAAAAAGAAGGATGTTCGACCTCCCTAATCCGACCTCGGCAATCCTCTGTTCCAGGAAACGACAGTTTCATCCTCGGGGGAACGATCAAACCATCCTCGGAAGTAAGGGTATCCCTGAGAAAGACCACCCTCGGGAAACATACTCTTGTGATACTAGAGTACCCTCGAAACGTATGACAGGAACAATTAAGGAGCCTCTGACACATCCCCGACACGCCGCCCCCAGACACGTTCTGACATGCCACTTGTAGAGACACCCTAGTACGCCACTCTTAGGTTGCCTAGGCTCCTAGCCAGGCGGCCTATGATCGGTTGGGTGTCCCTTTGTTCCTCGAAGACGTGGATCGCATCCCACCGAACACGTGTCACGATCTAGGATGACCACATGAGGAGAACTACTACTGTTCGCTCCTCTATAGATACTCGGTAAACACCCCAGGTAAAAGGGAGAGCACTAGAGACAATACTTCTCCACTCTCTATCACCTCCATATCTCCTGAGTACTGACTTGGGCATCGGAGGCTCCTCCCCGGAAACACACTCCGGGGACCTCCTAACCTCTGTCTTCCAAACATTTCAGGTACCCTCCCCTGGGAAATCTCCTCCTTAGGCACTCTCCTCCACCGGAAGTCCGCCTCGCTCCTACCATGTCACATGACGAAACTGCTGCCGGGCACCAGACCTCATCTAGGTCTTCTAGATCGTCTGATCTATGTCTCCTGGATCTGTGAGAGTCCTCTGTATGGTGATGTTCTCTATGATCTCTCCGCCTTCTCCTAGATCTTCTCTCATGGCCTTCCTCAATCTCATTCCTATTGCAGGAATGGTCATAGACTGAGGGATTAGTCCTGGACACCTGAACAATCTTAGACCATAGTCTTCTTCCTCTTGGATTTCTCCTATCTTCATCTTCCTCCTCAGTGGTCTCATCATTTATGTCTTTCAAGCTTCCAGAATGAACATATTTAGATGTGTTCCTAGTATCCTCTTCTGATTGCTGCTGTGCATCTTGAACTGGTTCTGCCGGAGCTACTTGGACTCCCTGCTGTTGTGCTTCAATCAGCCTCATTAAGTTTTCATTGATTAGAGCTAAGTTTATCTGAAGCTCTGACCAAACCTGAGGCACTTTAGGGTTTGGTACCCTCTGTTGCCCTTGATTCCCTCTATTCTATCCATTTCTTTGTTGCCCAGAATCAGTAGGAGGCCTTCAGGGTGGTTCCCCTCTGCATGTGGCAACCATGTGTTATTTCCAGCATTGATGATCCATCATAGAGCACATATAAAGATCATAGGTATTTCAATGGTACTTGACACTAACAGCTGAACAAACTGAGTTCATATATGTAGATGCATGCAATGCAACTATATGCTATGTACATGTACAAACCATGCTCTAATACCAACTTTTGTTACCCACTCCGGGGTAGTCCAGTTATGGTGCCAAAACTGTGCATTTAGACTCCCAGGATTGGTAATGTTCTGTAGGCCATCAGAACACTACCCTTATACCCCCCCTATTTTATTTGCTCCATTATGAATTAGAGACTTAGAGAAAACCAAGGAATTTGGTTTTACATCAATAGCCCACCTATGGACCAAGTTATGGATTTTTGAAGTTGGTTACAAAATTCTGACCAAATGAACAGTAACTCAGCCGATTTTGCAACATCATATCTTTGGCTACAAGGATCGAAATCTAGAAATTCCAAATTCAAGTTCAACCTATAGATGTTCTCTAGGTGTGGTCAAAATTTCATACCAAGATTCATTCTACACAGGCAGAAATTAAACTTTAGGTACATGGTCAAAATTCTGGCAACTTTTGGACCATTTTGCCCATACAATTTTTCCAAAGCATGCAAACACTTCATTCAGAAGGGGAAAGCCCCCCAAGGCTATCCCATACATGTCCAATACACATATTAATTACATTCTCTTGCATCTAGCAACTTTATGTGGCCAAAACAGAATTTACAAGTAAGCAGCCTATCATTCACACTTAGGCAGCTTTGCACCACATTACTTACATAGCCAAACCATTACACAAATGTTCCCATACTTGTCTCATCTTACCTAGAATACTTGTACATGCAAAAATGCACTAAAATATTGTTTTAACTCAGCTAAATACGCATCCTAGGTTACAGAAGGTCCTGAGACACAATGGACTGTAAAAACAGGATGCTGGACAGCTGCTGCACAACACAGTAAGTACCACCATTAAAAATACCAGATGTGCTCCTAAAATCACCAAAATTTCCAGATGACAAATACACATATGGAAGTTCATGTACCTGAAATTTCAGATCAAAACTCAAACCACAAAGGTTATTTTAAAGGTGATCTTTCAGCTGGACCTGAAATGACAGAATTGAGGGGAGTAAGTTTCATTGAGAAACTTAGTAAGGGTAACACTTGGATTCAATAGGCAATGTATCCATCATTGAAACGTGCATCCAAATACAATAGAACAAAAAAACCACAATGCATATATACAAGATATAGCAACCAAAAGCGGCAGCCAAACACAACCAACAAACACATGAAATGCAGCAGTAACAATATACCATAGGTTAGTCCATAAAACACATAATAAACATAACCAAATCACTATGGCAGGCCTCCTCAAGTAATTCTTGGTCTTAGGAGGATTTTAACAGTAGTTAGTACTAACTTTGGGCTCTAGAAACCCTCACTTTACTGCCATCATTGTGCACTTCACACTAGGTCACAAAACCATCAATAAGTGCACTCCCCTCACTAAGCTTGGTTCATCAAGCACATGGCTCTCTTCCAAGCTTAGCCCTAGCTCCATGGATGTTTGAAAATACAAAAAACAATCCATGAGAGAAAGAGAACCCTTACCAAAGTGAGTAGGCCAAATTTGAAGCTTAATCCTTGAAGTATGCAAGAAATAGCTCTAGTTTGCTTCCAACTGCTTCCTTTTGCCTTCAATTTCAATCAATTGCAAGTTTGAAGGTGTGGTGGCTATGGAGGAAGTATGGCTGTGTTCTTGGGCTGGGCGAGGATGAAAATGAGGGAGGGATAAGTGATTTGGCCACTTAAATGGCCTTAAATGAGCTTAAGGGCACCACAACACACTTAAACAAGCTTAACCTTGCTTTATGTCATTTTCCTTCTCACTAATTATGGTTTCTTTCTCTTAAACTCACTGGTACACATGTGCCCAACATTTTTAACTAGTTATCAAGTTAAGGCTGCCTCCCCATAGTGGGATAACCCCACAATTTCACCCTTAGACTTAAGTCAAAAGCTTGAACACCTTAAGGTTTACACTAGGACATTTAGGTCCTCATTGCCTTTAGTGTTTCCTCTGTTCAAACTTGTCTTCCATGAGTAATTTGGTCCTCCAATAGCACTTTTATACTATTTATATCCTTCCCATAACTCTCCAAGTCTCTTTCTTGACAATTTGGCAATTGAGTACCCGAATTTCCAAAGCCTCACAAAAAAGTTCATAGGTTGCTTGACAAACAAGCAATCCTTAAGGCTTTTCTTGGGGGCCATGTTACCAACTTGGAACACTTTTAAGGAGGTTTTGATCATGCCTTTTAACCCCCCACACTTCAAACACTATGGTGAGAATTACACAATATAATGGTTTTTAGCCATTATGACACACTTGTAATTCTCCCATTTTATGAGGTGTTAACAACACTAGTTGTTATTGGCTAGTTGATTACAAGCACACTAGTTAAAACCTTCATGCTTCTAGTTAATTAACCTACTATCTGGTCATGCATGAGCAAATGCTTTGAATTGAATGATCAAACTAGTAAAAAAAATATAAAACATTGCCATGGCATTTCATTAAAACTGAACATCAAAACCATCACAAAGCATTTATCTAGTTTACTACATGTAACCAATCACATGGAAGCATCCAGTAGACTATGTTCACACCCAAGAGGAACTATAGAGTACAGTACTCATCCATGAACATTGCAGGCAAACTAGTGTATGAAAACCATACACTAAACTATACTAGTAAGATCAATAACTAACCTCCCACCTTAGAGCAACTCCTGGTGACAGTGATTCCTATTTCTTGGGTCCTCTGACTACTCTTTGGCAGTCAAGCCAAACCCTAGTAATAACTTTCCTACTATTAGCTCTACCCTATGGTATGTAACTGACAGACAAATAAATGTATCGAACCGTTTACCCATTGGACGAGTTCCTTACTTCTTGGTTGCTTCTGTGGCTTTCATCTACATACTGTTGTTGGAATTGGAAAAAAATAAAACTTACCTAGTTACCTTATTGGTATCTGACTAAATTGCTCCATGTCTTGGCTACCCTAAGAAACCCATCTATCCAACTAACCAGTAGTTGATTACCAAGTAGGCCAACCAAAACTAATCTTGTGAAAGAATGAAAGCTATCAAACCTTTTGACAAATCCAATCTAAGGCATTGAGGCCTCCACTTATGTGGGTTCACACACAAGCGAGTGGGTCCTAGGGATCGAGGTATCACACCAATACTTGGTGCATCTTTATATACAAATGCACTTAGGTTAAGCCTAAACTTTGCTCAAAACTA
Organism: Aquilaria sinensis; assembly: GCA_005392925.1. Taxonomy (NCBI): domain Eukaryota; kingdom Viridiplantae; phylum Streptophyta; class Magnoliopsida; order Malvales; family Thymelaeaceae; genus Aquilaria; species Aquilaria sinensis. The sequence continues at coordinate 36,654 of SMDT01001386.1, forward strand.
CTACCCAACAAGGAAAACAAAACATGCTAGTAAATTGATCCTAGAACTTAGAAATAAGGTAACAAGCCTATTAGTGAAAGCTTAGAGACTTATGTCACACTAGTCATTCACCTGCCTATGAGTTCACTATGGCTATCCATTGCATCCGGCTGGCGGCTCCCTACTCTGACCACTTGACTAGCTGAGCAAAGCTCAAACTATTGCTCTGGTGGCACTAGGGCAATTCCTTCTGGTGACTAACATTGGGGACAACTCTCTAGGTTGGTCTTGACAACCATTGATGGCTATTTCCTAGCTGCAAGGCTTAGAGTCATGTGCCTCTTGCACTGTGGGCATATGTCTTCTTCCTCATGATCCATTCTCTCTCTTTGGCCTTTTGTTCACTTATACACTGTGGGAATATTGACTTATGCATTATGGCCATATCCCCCACGCTCCAACTAGGTTGGGTGAGCCAACTTCAACCTTACCACTTTGTGTCTTTAACTCCTCTAACTCCTTTTAGAGAACAATGTATCTTAGACCACTTGCTAGTGGCCCACCTTGAAGATCATCAAGTTCTTTTTAAAACTAGCTTATGGCTGTGATGGTCTTAGCCCAAAGCTCCTACTTTTGAGCATAAGGGTATTAAAGTATTCCCCTTCATTGCTTTGTAGCCTTTGTGGTTAAGTGTCTATCACTTAGGTTAGTGTATCCTCAGCTCTTTTTGGTATTGCCTAACACATCCATGTTGGTGGGTTCAAGTTCTGACACTTTTTTGGAATAACCAACTTGGCTTGGCACTCCCGACTTTGGAGGTTTCCATGACCTTCTAGTCTTATGGTTCATGTTGCCTACCTCATGTTTGTGGTTCGAAAGAAACTTCCTAGGATAGTGGTCACATCCCTGAACTTGCACAAAGGCATACTTCTACCTTGAAACAAGTTAGAATAATTGTCCCTACATTGCCACACCAAACTCCTATGATCCATCTTGGAACCTTAGAGTCTGAAAGCACACCTAACCTAGTTTTCACCATTGCTACTTGCTGCCAAAGCTAGATGACAACTCATAGATGTTGTTTAGTACTAACTACCCTAGTGCAAGGGCAATCCACTGGATCTTAGTTCCTAGCCTCTAATGACCATGATAGAGCTCTGATACCAAACTAACATAGCCCCCTATGGGTTGCCCAAAAAGCTTATCGTAATGTGTCTCATACTAGTCATAATTGGCTAATTGATTACATGCACACAAGTTAATGCCTTCATGCTTATAGTTAACTAATGTACCATGCAATCATGCATGAGTAAATGGTTTGACTTGAATGATTAAAAAAGTAATAAACCACAAAATATTGCCATGGAATTTCATTTAAACCAAACATCAAAACCATCAAAGCATAGAAAAAATTTATGCAGTTTACTACACATAATAAACTGCATATGAACATCCAAGCAGTAGACTATGCTCACACCGAAGAGTGACTCTAGAATACACTACTTATACTTGAACATTGGAGGCTAACAAGTGCATAAAAACCGCACATTGAACTATACTACTGAGATCCATAACTATGCTCCCACCTCGGAGCAACTCCTAGTGGCAAGTTCCAAAGCCTTCCCTTGTGCTTCACTAGACTCTATCAGCCAAATAAATAGTTGTAGTTAGCACCATAACTTAATCAAGAAGTAAACAACAAAACTAGAATCACAAAGATTCAAACTAACACAATACCTGCTCGGGAGCTTAACTTAACAATGCCTAATAGTTGTCAACTCTACAGATTGAAAATCTGAATAAAGAATGCGAAGAGGCTAAGAAACAAAGATTCTCAATAAGGGATATTTCAACCTGCAAGAAAAATTCCTAAAGACATACATATACATAGAACATATGAAGTCTACTGCATGTGCTTGTAGTCTTAGGGCTAACGTATGTGCATATATTCGAATCCCTTGGGACCTTTCCTCTTCTTAGTCTTCACACAATTGCCATGCTTTGCCTAGTGAATTCTTGCCCCCAACTTGCTTCTAGCAAGGTTGGCTTGCTGATGCCCTAGTGAGCTAAGCACACTAAATAATCTTCCATTGACTGTTGTGTAGGTGAAATGATGGATGCACCTTGTTTGAGTTCCGATGAACTCATTAGGTGTACTAAGAGTCAACATAGCGCCTCAAGTCCTTAGACTTCCCTAGGTCACTTGTGTACTAAGCTTCGACCTAAAACCTTTCTAAGATTGCACTAGGTTCTCATTTGCAGCTCAAGTATCCTTTTCCACGCTACAAGTGAACTAAACCTTCACTCAAGGCAAATACATGTCCACCATTACTTGGTTCACCCTAGTAGAGTGGCAAATGTCATGTCTGGACTGATAATACCTAGGTGTCCTAGAGTGCCACTAGCTTAGCTCAACCTTTAGGAACCTTAGGCAAGCATTTGAATCTCCCTCGAAACTTATTTTGAAAAGGTGTGTTTTGCTGGTGAATAGGCCATTGGTGCTAAAGTTCGAGTGGCACTGTAGCCCTACAAGCTTAGCATTCTAGTCACCCCTGGTGTGCTCTAGGCCTTAGAGTGCAAATTGGCATCATAGTGCCAAAGGCCCGTTCCTAGAATTTGCAAAAGGTGCATGAAGCACCTTAAGAGGCTTCCATCCAAAGGCTCACAAAAAAGTTTGGGATGCCTTCCCACTTTGAAACCTATGAAACACACTTTCTATGCCCTAATTCACCATTATTACAACCTTGAAGTTCACACAGACAACACACCAAGTCAAGTAAACATACTAGTCCACCATGTCCATGCCATACAGCAACTAACACCACTCACCAAATCAAATGGATTATACTTCAAATAAGCTATGAGTGCCATTAATTATGCAAGAATCATAAATCCCGTACCTCAATTGCACATGAATTAGCTTAATCAAGCAACCACAAGCCACACATCCAAGCTCAGGGTACCACTATTGGCCATCCTAGTTTCCAAACAAAGAACAAGGTATATGGCTCTAGGTTAACATTAACCAAACAAAACCCAAGCTTAAATGAACTCAAGAAGCATCATAACTTCAAGAATTAAAGCTTACCACTGATAGTCGAAGGGCTATTACCTTGGAAGTCTCCCAAACTAGTCTGATAAGCACCACCCTCGGGAAATGCAGGTGACCAACCTCGGAGAAAAGGGGGCCTTCACCACCCTCAGAAAGGCTTAGCACCGACCTCGGGGACATTCACACCACCCTCGGAAAGGTTACATGACCAACTTCGGGGCTAGGTGTCTTTCACAACCCTTGGGTTTTATGAACCTACCAACCTTGGAGAAGTAACTCCCCATCCTCGGCAAAGGGAGAACATTTCCCAAAGGTACCCTACTCAACCGAAGGACCATTCTTGACAGCCTCGGTGGTGATATCTAGCTGAAAGAGCCTCATTCTCCAAAGGGATCGTGCAATGATATGAGAAAAGTGGTTAAGGAGCCTCTAATCAAGAGACCTCACACACGCCCCTACCTTCTGGCTGGAACAGCCTACGGCCAATTGGAGATACCTATCTCCAAGGGTACGTATCAAATCTGATCGAACACGTGTCACTATCTGAACAAGCTGTGTCAAATGGCCTCCTCCCTCCACCTTCCTATAAATACTTAGGAAGGACCTTGGTAAGAAGATGATAGAGAACTTTGGCTATTCCCCCACTTTCTACTCTTTACTAGTCTTACTCGTCCAAACACTAACTTCGGCGTCCGAGGCTCCTCCCCCAGAAACACATTCTGGGGAGTCTCTAACCCTTGTTCTTCAAAGTCTTGCAGGTGCCCTGATACCAGAAGTCTCTCCCTCAGGCCAGCATGTCATACAATGAGGATGCCGCCGGGCATCATTCAACACCGTCTGTGGGAACTCCCTCTTAGGTCGCCATTGCTGAGACTCGGAGTTTTAAGGACAAGGGACTCCCGATGTCCCAGTTCGCATTGGAAGCTCCAACAATGACTAAATGACCTGCAGTAGATATTTATTTGCTTGAGGATGAACATCTTCTGATGGTCATGACGAGCTTTCTACGGGGCTTTCAGCCCTCTGTTGTGCCTAAAATAACCCAACAGCTCAACCAAAGGTGGTCACAACCACGTACCGGGGGAAGGGCGCCTTTTCCTAGCACCCCGCAAGAGAGGAGCCCAAAGTTGCCCCGCTGGAGCTTCAGAAGCGAGCGCTCTCACGATGAGTCTTCAATAGAGAATGTACCCTTTAGAGGATGTCACATGGGAGAAATGGTGTCAAAAGAACCCAGTGAAGTCCATCCCCATACGGGAGGTGCCAGTCCCCACGCCGACAAAGTTACTCTTCGGAAAGGAGACGTGGCTCTCCGTTGCTGGCAGCCACTAGACAGCAAGCGGAAGACAGTCCTACCACCCTCATGGAGAGGATCCTAAAGACCTTGGAAAAGGTAGAAGGACAGATCTCTGAAAAGCCTGTTTGGTCGAGTTTTTCAGAGACATTCACCGGAGAAGAGTCACCCCTCATCCATGCAGTATGGTGTTGCACGGGGCAGATGATGCCATCCTCTACAAATGCTTCCAAGTCACCCTTTCAGGGCCCACAACTGCGTGGTATAACTCCCTGGCTCTAGGAACCATATTGTTTTTCCAGGAGTTATCCACCACATTCACCTAGTACTTCATCAAAAGTTGACCGATGGCGAAGATGCCTGTCCAAATTTTTGACATAGCCCAAAAGTATGGGGAGACCATTCGGGACTCTGTTGAGAGGTTTAACCGAGAAGCGTTGAGTGTGCCTAACTTCCGCCCTGAAATCTGGATCCTTGCCTTGATCAGGGGACTTCAGAGAGATTCACAACTCTTTTACGAGTTCTGCAAAGATCCCCCAAATACCCTCGGTGAATTTTACCAAAGGATAGAACATCACATGATGGGCGAAGAACTGTTGATGGGAGAACCAAAGTCTAATCACAACATCTCGAGGATCAGGCTCACCAACCTTGGTATCTGACTGAGGGTGAGGGCATACCTCTAAAGCAGAGAGGGAAGGGGCTGGTGTCGTTCAGTCCTTTGAGCACCACAAGGACAAGCATATTGATGGCCACAGAAAGGCAAGAGACTACTATCCAAAGCCCCGAGGCCATGACCTCAGAGAATAAGAAAAACATAAAGAAGTATTCCAGTTTCATTGAGACCATGGGCATGACAACAAGGACTGCTTCCAGCTGAAAAAGTACATCGAGTCTCTTATCAAACAAGACCAATTATGGTGATACCTGCGAATGTTGTCCCCTAAAGAAAAAAAAAAAGAGGAAAGGAAAAGGGAAGATGAGGACTACGATTCTGACCGTCATCATAACGAAAGTCCCAGAAAGTAGCCACCACCCCCAGCGGGAGAAATCGAAACAATCATTACTAAGATACCCTCAGCCGAGAGGAAATGGAAAGTCTGAGAAATCTCAATGGTGCAGTTCGGAAACCTAGCGAATAAGCTTGTTCGGAAAGATGGGTCTACCGTGAAGTTCATCATGATGACCCCCTCATAACCATGGCAAGGATAGAGAGTAGGGACGTCAAAAGAGTGCTCATTGATGATGGTTCCAATGCTGATGTTCTGTTCACCCACCTGTTGCCAAACTTGGGCATCTCCAAGGGTGATCTCAAACTTGTTACTTCCCCTACGTTCGGTGTAGGTTCCTCCGAACTCCTTGTGCTTGAGTGGAGTGATCTGCCCTTGATGCTAAGGAAAACTTCGGTTCAGGACAAGAAAGAGCTCATTGGCTCCACAATGAGAAGGTTCATTGTCATAGATGAAAGTCTCCACTTCGGCCTTTCCAAGGGGGCATGTGATAGCCGAAGTGCTATCGCCCTGAAAACCTACCGACCAGGGGAAGGAATGGGCCAGACACCTGAGGCATGCGACCTCGGAAAGGACTCCGGAGTGAAGGAAGTCATACACCTGAGGCACACGACCTTGGTAGCTCACCAATTCCAACTTCGGGAGCCAGCGTAGCGCCTCCTTCAGGACGGCGACCGAACCAACTTCAGGGGAGAAAGACCAACCACCCTATGCGGGAGAAAGCCCCCCAAAGACGGGGATGCTGAAATTTCAGTCTGACTCCGGGGAAAGGCCCCTAACCCCGAAGTGAGACATCAACCAAAGGGACCACGGTTGTTCGGCAAGAACCATCAAGGAGTCTCTGACACTCCACTCACATACGTCTTCAACACATCACCTCTAGACACGCTCTGACACGCCGTCACAATCTAACATCCTGTCACGTCAGGCTACACTTACCATGGCTCGCGGCCCGAGGAGCCAGCAGGCGACTAGGGGCCCCCGCACCCAAAAATATGAACACCATCCATCCATACATGTGCCACAATCTGAAAGGATCACCCCCTTCCTTATGTACTAGGGAAATGGTCACAAACAGAGGGCTTCTTTAGAGAGAAAAAGAGGACAGAGAGGCCGGAAAATAGAGCACGCTTTCCTCCCTCCGCCTGAATACTCTCCCTTCAGCCCTTAGAAAGACACGCCAGGCAAGAGCTTTTGGTGCTTATTACTATGTCCCATTCTCTCTAAAAGCATTGACTTGGGCGTCGGAGGTTCCCCCCCAGAAAACCCTTATTTTCTAAGTGTTTCAGCCAGGTCCCCCTGAAGAATCTCCCCTCCGGACTCTCTCCTATACCAGAGGTCCTTCCCATCATCACCCTGTCACGGGACCAAGAAGCTGCCGGCCATCACTTAAGGTGATCCACCCAGGACACCAGTCTTCCTTCTGGACTAGCCTGCACCTCCAGAACCCCCTGCTACCCTCGCCACTGCACACAGTGGAGATGTTGGCTCCGCCAATCGGACTCGCAGCACCATCTATGCCCTAGTACTGGCAAGTAGAAGGTTATGACCTTACTTCCATGGACACCCTATCATGGTCCGAAGTAACTTACCTCTTCGAGATGTCATGAGAAAGGTAGACCACTCAGGAAGATTGTCAAAATGGTGCATCGAGCTTGGTGAACACGACATCACCTATGAACCAATAAGGGCAATAAATGCCCAAGCAATGGTAGACTTCATTGCCGAAGTCCCAAAAATCGAGGATTCCCCAAAATACCTCATAAAAGATGAACCTAAGTGGACATTCTTTGTTGATGGCTCCTCTGGTTCAGAACACCAAAAAGCTGGAGTAATCCTCCGTAGGCCCGAAGGTATGGAAGCCAGGAAGGCATCAAATTCAGATTCAATGGCGCCAACAATGTCATGAAATATGAAGCCCTTATAGCAGGCTTGCGGCAGGAAAAAAGAGTTGGTGTAAGGAATCTGAAGGCCTACAGTGATTTTCAATTACTGGTACAACAGATGGCAGGGGACTACGGCACAAACAACCCAAACTTGGCAAAGTATCATGATCTCGTGAAAAAGCTCATCTAGGAGTTTGACACTGTACATATAGAAAACATACCTTGGTTAGATAATATGGAAGCAGATATTTTGGCCAAATCAAAAGAGTCCACCGAAGTACTGTATCAGCCAAGTATAGCGATAATGTGCATGACAACCTCAGCCAAAAGGTGGAAAGACCCTATCAAGAAATATCTCACAGCCTCGAAACTTCTTGAAGATCCTCTTAAAGCCACATAAGTGTGGAAACGCTCAGGAAGATACTTCCTGATTAGGGAAGAACTGTACCGACAAGGGTACTCAAGTCGGTTACAGAGATGTATCAGTGAAGAGGACATTGAGACGGTCCTCAAGGAAGTCCATGAGGGGGCCTATGGTTCTCACATAGGAACTGATGGCCTTGTTGCCAGGGGTATTTCTAGCTTACCAAAAGGAAGGACGCGAGGCAGTTCGTCCAAAAATGCAAAAACTGCCAAAGACACGCTCCTGTTTAGAGACTACCCTCAGAAGTGATAACTTCTGCAAACTATCCTTGCCCCATCGCCATATGGGGTATTGACCTCATTGGGCCTTTCCCGACAGCTCTCTGAGGAGTTAAGTTTTACGTAGTAGTAGTAGACTAGTTCACTAAGTGGATCGAGGCAGAGCCTTTAGCAGCAATATCGGCAAAGGACATACAAAGATTTTTCTGGAAGAGCATCGTATGTAGATTTGGTGTGCCAAGGGTGATAGTAGCTGATAATGGTTCCCATTTTACTGATAAAGGCTTCTAGGAATTCATAATTAACCTCAGAATAAAATTGCACCTCATGCTGTGGCCCATCCTTAGAGCAATGGACAAGTTGAAGTGTCCAACAGAACGATAAAAGATGGTCTGAAAAAAGAGGTTGAAAGAAGCAAAGGGAAAATGGCCAGGAGAGTTTTCCAGTGTGCTGTGGAGCTATCGAATAACTCCCAGAAGGGCCACGGGTGAGAAACCCTTCTCACTCATCTTCGGCACGGAGGCCATTATCCCTGTTGAGATTGTACAACCATCTGCGAGGATACAGGTATTCGACGAAGAAGGGAACAACCTCGGTGTAAGAACCAAGTTGGATCTCATTGACGAGCACAGAGACATGGACGAGCTCAAAAGAAAAGCTTTTCAACAGAGAGTAGCAGTTTCTACAAACTTGCATCTCAGGCGTAAAGGAATCAAGAAAGGGGACCTCATTCTCTAAAAGGCTGAATTTGAAGCCCGAAGGCCATCTCACAGAATACTTCGGGCAAACTGGGATGGACCTTACTTGGTCCTCGAGGAAGTTCACCAAAGAGTATACAAGCTCGGTGATACCAAAGGTGGAGAGTTGAAAAATACATGGCATTCAGACTCTTTGAAAAAATTCTACACTTAGAGAAATTTTTCAAAGGGAAAAGTTGTAGAAATCCTTACCGAAGGTGACTGACCAGACATGGTTATTTTCGAGGGTGTAAGTATAAAAATATACATATTTTTCGAAGGACACCGACCGAACATGGTCGCTTCTGAGGGAATAAACCGAACATGTTTATTTCTGAAGGTGCATTTGTGAAAATAGGCAGTCCTCACTGAAGATGGTTGCGCACACACGAACATGGTTAACGATGATGGGGGTTGTTTCCTAGAGTATATAAGTGTGTATACTTAGGAAAATTTTCAAAGGAAAAACTATGCAACATGCTGAAGATGGCAAACCAAATGTCATCACTTTCAAAGGACCATGAATAACTTGTACAAATTGGCCTAAGGTATATTAGCCAAACACTGTTCAAGCCGATAAAAGGAAACTGAAAGTACAAGTTCAACAAAGATAGTCAACTGAACACGGTCGATGCCACAGGTACTTAACCATTTTTTGTACTAATTCAGCTTGACTGAAGATGGTCACAAAAACCCTTGGCCCCAAAGATAGTTCAGTGCTGAAGAATGAAGACAATTTCCAATGAACAATCAGGGACTTGGCCAAATTTTGTGAAGAAAGAAATTTCATTAATACGTCATCACAAAATACAAAGGGTAGATTAAAAGGCAAAAAAAAAAAAAAGGCCTATTCGGGGTCCTGGCTACCTTCTAGCTCCCCGACATCTTCGGCTTCGTCACCTTCAGCTTCATCTTTGACAGCATGACCTTCGGTCCCTAAAGGTGGAGAAAAGGGGAGATTGAGAAACTCCACCCTCGACCATTCCGAAGATGGTCCTTCAGGAATGTCGAGAGCCGCTAGAACGGAAAGGTCAAGGTCAGGAAACTTGGACAGGACTTGGTGGTGAGCAAGGCAAAAACCGTCCTGATAAGAGGACTTAATCGCCTCATCGGCCTTCACCTTCTCTGCTTTCAAGTCCCCTAGCTCCTTCTTGAGGACCTCGACCTCCTTCTCCAATTTTTTCCTCTTCTTCTTCTTCTCCTTCCTCAGCCGATTAACTAGGAAAAATTCTTGGAAAAAAGAGCTCAACAAGTTGTAATTTACCTTTATAACATACCTAGAAAAACTCAGGTTCAAAAGCTTTTCCAAGCTCAAAGTCAAGCTTTTAGTCAAACATTGTCCATATGAAATTTTCCAATAGCATCAGCAATTAGTTTCTTTCATTTGAAGAGGTCATCTTGAGTTCTATAGCTCTAAATGCCTCAAATTTTTGCAATTAGCATCCTTTTTTTCATTTGAAATTTGGTTGCACTCCATAACTTCAATTTAGAACTCATTTTCCAAGAATTTGAAGCATATTTCCTCGGCAAGTGTTTTTAACAGAAACTTGATATCCAAGAACTCATTGTTGTCTTTGAGTTTTGGTACTTGAAAGTACCCCAAGGGTTTAGTGACCATTTGATATCCATTTGGAAGTTGTTTAAATAATCTACAATTTTCCATTTTGAGGTTTCCATCTCAAATTTTGAAGCAACTCTGCCTCTGCTGGTAGCTTTAGCAGAAAAGTAGTGGATTTAATTAGGATTTCATGTTGTAGAGCTTCAAATCATCTGAAACATAGCAGCATACTTCCCTAGGTTATTATAAACCTGTTCATCACATAGACCTCAATTTAGAAGTCATTCTGCTAAAGTTCGAAGAGTACCAAGTTTTGCAGGTTGTCTTACTAGCAATCTTGATCTTAAGAGGCCATCTTGAGTTCTAGGGCTTCAAATGGTACAAAAAATTATAGATAAGTCCTGAATATGCATATAAACTCTGTTGCAAAATTTTAAACCAAAACTCCATTCCAAACTCAAGGTCAAATTTGAGTCAAAGTTGCCCAACAACCTATCCTTGTATAAGTGTTCAGCAGCTGTAAATAAAATCTGCTCCCTTGGCCAAAATTTTGGCTTCGAGCCGTGAACAGGTCCATTTTGAACTCATAATGAAGGTTGCAAAATTTCAATTCAGGATTCTTTCTCCACCTCAAAGTCAAACTTGTTCTTTCTAGCGTCCATGCAGATTTCTAGCTACTGTTACATTAAACTCAAGGGTCTTTTTCTTAGCTTCACAACTTCAAACTCCAAAAAAATGTGTAGTTATCATCTTTCAGTGATAAAAAACTTGTTTGAGCTAAAAAATGCAAGTTTATAAGCCTTCCTGTAAGAGTTTGAAGCATTTTATTTGATATAGCTTTCATAGCAACAACTTGGACTTTAAAGAATGATTTTGAGTTCTGCTACTCCAATTGAATCCAAACTTTTCAGTATCCTTCTTACCTGCATATATAACCTATATTCACTTCAAAACCTCCATTTTGATTTCTTTTTCCCAAATTTTGAAGCAGTTCCTATTCTGCAGCCTTGCCTAGCAGAAATTTGGGTTTTAGAGGTCATTTCAGGTGTTAGTGCACCAAATGGAACCCAAATTTGTAGTCATCATCCTTTTATTGTATAAAACTTGTTCCAAGGCTTACATCTCAATTTATAGGCCATCATCCCAAAGTTTGAAGCAAAAATAGTTCTGCAGATCACATAAGCCATAATATTAGGTGTCTTATAAGTTCACTGCCCTCTACAATTTAGAATCTAGCCAAACTTTCTAGTGTTGTTCCATTATCATTTTGAAACATATATCTAATAAAAAATCTCAGTTTAAGGTTTTACAACTAGAATTTGGTACTTTACAACTGGTCACAGCTTTCAAAAATTGGAGCTTAAAGGGTGATTTCGAGTTCCGCTCTTCCAAATTCATTCAAACTTTGAAGGAATCATCCTTTAGACATAAGTAAGTGGTCTAAGCCCCAAGACTTTAGTTTACATATCCTTTAGGAAAAATTTGAAACATGTTTTGTTTTGATGAACACTTAGGCTGGAAAATTTGCTTTTAATGCATTGTTCTGATGCTTTTAATATTGTTAGACGTAAAGGTCTATGACTTGAAAAAAATATGCAAGTGTTGTGGGATAGGGAGTTTAGTTGAAACCATGGCATAGATGGCTTGAATATTACAAGTACCAAAAAGACTCATTCATATTTAACGGAATACATGTGACTTGATCAACAAGTTCTATAATTCTAAAAAAGTCAAAATATATTGGTTGCGTAAAACAGAAAAAAAAATATGAAGAAAGAATCTAGATATGGCTGATATTTATTTTATATATTTAAAGAGTTTGTACTTTTGGTTTTCTAAGAAAAAAGTTTAAGAAACAAGAACAACAACTCAAAACTTGTCATGCTTCAAGACTCTGGAACAAGAAGATATGCTCAAATAAGACATGAATTGGTAAAAAAACTTTCCATGATACAATAGTATTTTTTATATTCCTTTTATATTAATATTTAATCTTTTCAGATTCAACAAGAAAGGGCCCTTCCCATATCGATGTTTGGGTTTAGGCTCATATGACAAGAAAGAAATAAAAACCATTAGATCCGGACACACAAGAACTCCTTGTAAGTTTTTATTTCTAAATGAAAAAATGGTACTTTTCTTTTATGTTTTAGATGTACTAACTAATTATGAAACCTCAGTGGAACTTCACTTTTAATTCTTGTTTAATTCTTAATTTAGTCAAAGTTCCAAACTTTTGAAAGGGAAAAGGCTAAATGAGCTACTTCCATAAGAGATGATGAGATATTTGCTGAGGTCCTTGGACCAGAGAAGAATGGCTATGTTCATGGTGATGGTCCTGGGAAGAGTGTCATTGGATATTTAGGAGGAAGACCTACCAAAATGGAGCTTGTTAAAAAAGTTGAAGAAGCTGAGAAAAATGCTTGAGGGCAAGTAGAATAAGCCAGAAGAAAAGCAAATGAGAGAGTTGAAGATATAAAAAGAGACCTGCAAGTGCAAATGAATGAGAAGTTGATGGAAATGAATTGAAAATGGGAAGAAAAGTTCCAATTACTAACAACAAGTTAAGTACAGCCTTCAACTTGAAAAGTTAGTTCGAAATCGACCAACCTTTTTTTTACTTTTTTAAGAACACAATGTTTTTACTTTATTTTTTTATTTTATTTTCTTTCATTTTCTTGGCTATCATGGTTGATAGCTTAAACGCTTTGCTGCTGTTATTTTTCTAGGATTTTTAAAGCATTGGATCATGAGAGAGGAAGATCCTAATGCTGAGAAGGCCTTTGGTAATGGAGTATTTGATAATTTCTCTTTTCATGAGTTCAGAAACGTAGATGTTTTGAGTTTCCAATAGAATAATGACTTGTATCATTACAAGTGTGATGTTTGAGTTCTTTTTTTTCTTTACGTCATAGGCTTTCATTTGTGGTGTTTCAATTTAGTCAATTTTTTTAATCTATGTTCAAGTGTGACCTGACATGGGTTTTTGTGAAATTGTCTTTTAGCAAAGGTACACTCCAAAGCATTAATGAGATTCAAAATTAAAATGAACTATATATATATATATATATATTATACCCAAAAGTTTTAAGCTACTTGAATTTATTTAACCACAAACATAATGCTTTTGTGGCTTTAGCTATAAGGAATTGTTTCCAAATTATTTAATTTTTAACTAAATTAGTATAACTTTAGGCATGGAATTAGTACCGTGGCTAACGCAATATCTTCAAGTGTGTCTGTTTGTAATGTTGATGGTTCAAATTTTATTTCCTATAACTAAAAGTTTATCTTTTAGCCACAAGCTTAGTCATTTTAAACAATAGCTTGTTCAATCACAATACTATAAAATGAATGGCTAGATGTAAAAATTTTGCCACATTTGTCTTCGTGGTAACTAAAAACTTTAGACATTCAATGACAAGAAATAAAACACTTATAGCTAAAAACATGATTACATTGTTACAGGATATCTAACTTTCATAACTATCCTTTAGCCACTTGATATCTTGTTATGGCATGCCACAAAAGATGAACTTGTGGCCAAATGATTTAGCCATAAGACTTTTAATAACTAGTTACAATTACATCCCAGACTACAAGTCGATCATGGTGCAGTGGTAGCTTGTGCACCACATTCACATACATAGCAAAACAGTCTCAAATGTTCACATATTTGTTTCAAGTTTACATGTCTTACATGTACAAGCATCCATGCACTACATAATGGCCTTAACTTAGCTATAATATGCACCCATGTTATAGGAGAGCTTTAGACACAATGCACTCCAGAAAACATAATGCTGGATGGCTGCTGCATGGTGCAGTAAGTAACATCACTAAAAATACCAAATGTGCTCCTAAAATCACCAAAATTTCCAAATCATAACTAGATACATTGAGTTACATGTATCAGAAATTTAAGATCAAAACTCATACTACTATGGTCTCTTTGAATGTGATCTTTCTGCTAGACCTGAAATGGGCAGATTTGAGGAAAGTAAGAGTCATTGAGAAATTTAGTAAGGAGAACACTTATACTCTTAAGGTAATGTAGTGCATCATATTACCTGCATGCAAATACACTAAAACAAAATAAAACAAAATGCAAATGTCCAATATAGAGCATCCAAATGTAGCAACCAAGCACAAAGAAAAACCATATGTATGCGGCAGAAAAAATATGCATTGGTTAGTCCATAAAACATGTAATAAACACAAGTAATCACTATGGCAGTCTTCCGTAAGCATAAGCTTGGTGTTAGGAGAGTTTTAACACTAGTTAATACTAACTTTTGGATTTATAAATACTTAAATTCGTTGCCATCACTGTACATTTCACACTAGGTCACAACACCTTCACTAATTGCACTCACCTTACTAAGCTTGGTTTATCAAGCTCATGGCTCTCTTCCAAGCATAGCCCTAGCTCCATGGATACTTGAAAATAAAGCAAACATTCCATGAGAGCAAGAGAATTCCATACCTTGAATGTATGCTGAAATTGGAGCTTGATCCTAAGTGCACTCAACTCTTAGCACCAAATAGGTTCCAATTGTCCTTTCTTGCTTTCAATCGAAACTAATTGTAGGCTTGGAGGTTTGGTGGCTATGGAGGAAGTGTGTAGGTGGGGGGGCTACATTTTTATTATTGGAACAGATCAAATGTAAGAGATAAAGACAATGATAACCACTTATAAAGACTTTAGTGCACAAAACACCCTTAATTAGCCTTAACCATGCTTTATGTCATTTTCCTTGGTACAAGACTACAGTTTCTTAGTCTTAATCTCTTGGCCCATATCTTGGCCCTCCTTATCTTACTTTGGCTGCCTTTTCTTGAGTGGGATAACTCCAAAATATCTCCATTTGACTTAAGTGAAAGACTTAGACATCCAAAAGCCTACACTAGGACACTTTGGTCCTTAAGCCCTTTTGTGTTTTCTTTGTCCAAACTTGTCTTCAATAAGCAATTTGGTCCTCAAATAGCACTCTCATACCCTCCATATCATTCCCATAACTCTCCAAAGGTCTTTCTTGAGAGTTTTGCAATTGAGAACCCAAAATTCAAAAACCTTACAAAAAAGTCCATAGGTTGCTTGAGAAATAAGCAATCCTTAAGGCTTTTTTTAGGGGGGCCAAGTTACCAACTTGAAACACTTTTAGGTAAGTGTTGATCATGCCTATTACCCCTCCCACTTCAATCACTATGGTGAGAATTACAAAATACAGTGGTTCTTGGCCATTATTCCATACTTTGTAATTCTTCCATTTATGTGAGGTGGTAACATTCGAGGATTAGCTGCAAAAGAAAACACTAAAGGATAATGGACAACTAATGTCATAAATCTACCGTGAGCTCCCAACCGTGCCAAGTTGTCACCTAAGCATAGAATAACCTGGCCTTGAATACTATGTGCAAGAGTAATCCAAGTCTACTTGATAAAGCCAAGTTGGGTGCACTAAGGTCCCACACTAGTGCCTCAAGTCTAGGACTAGGCTAGGCCACTAGGTGCTATTAACCTTTCACCCTTCCTATGGTGAATTTTAACTAGAACATGGCCAATCCAGTTTAGGTGAACTAGGTTCACAGTCTAGCTCCTCAAGTCCAAGGCCTGGCTAGGTAAATAGGTGTACTAAACATTCATAGCTAGCTGTACTGGGCTCCCACTTCAGTCCCTTAGGTCTAAGACCTGAGTAAGTGACCAAGTGTTACTAAGCCTCAATATTCTTTGGTGAACCCCACATGATACTAGGCTTGACACTTGTTACACATCAATGAGTTGGCCACAACTAAGAATCATGCATGCTCTAAGTGCTCTTTGTGTTTTTTAGTACATATTAAGGTCCCAAATGCACTAAGGTAGCTCAACTAAATTGCACCTCAAAAAGCCCTCAATGTGACCAAGTAACTTAGCTTGAGTTCTAAGTCACTTACCTACTTAAAGTTCTTATTGTTCGTATTGATTCCTTAGGATAGCTTGCACTTTCTTGGAAGTTAAAAAACCTCCCAAGGCATGCCAAGCTCCCACATTATCCAATCTAGGCTTCCTATGGCCCTAGAGCCCACATTATGCACAAATGCACTTATATGCCACTATTAGCCTTATAGTGCCTACTTTGGCCCTTAGGTGACTCAACTAACTTCATATAGATCTTATGGCTCTTAAGCTACTCTATGGTTCATGACATGCCACCTCAAGTCATCTTGCCAAACTCTAGCATGTTTTGCCATAAGTTGCCCACACTAACCATGCCTTAGTGCCCATGCACTTCCCTTTGTTGTCTAGGACATGGTTCTAATTCACCAAAACTAGTTCACCATGCTCTGAGTTACCCACTCTAGGTAAGTCTAGTTATGGTGCCAAAATTTCGTATTTAAAACTCCCAGGATTGGTGTTACCACCTCACAAAATGGGAGAAATACAAGTGTGTCATAATGGCTAAAAACCATTATATTGTGTAATTCTCACCATAGTGATTAAAGTGTGGGGGCTAAAAGGTATGATCAACACCTCCTTAAAAGTGTTCCAAGTTGGTAACTTGGTCACCAAGAAAAACCTTAAGGATTGCTTGTTTGTCAAGCAACCTGTGGACTTTTTTGTAAGGTTTTGGAAATTCAGGTACTCAATTGCAAAACTTTAAAGAAAGAGACTTGGAGAGTTATGGGAAGGATATGAATGGTATGAAACTACTATAGGAGGACCAAATTGCTCATGGAAGACAAGTTTAGACAAAGGAAACATTGAAGCCAATAAGGACCTAAATGTCCTAGTGTAAACGTTAAGGTGTTCAAGCTTTTCACTTAAGTCTAAGGGTGGAATTGTGGGGTTATCCCACCACGGGGGAGGCTACCAAGACTTCATAATTAGTCAAAATTTTTGGGCACATGTGTACCAATGTTTTTAAGACAAAGAAACCATAATTAGTGAGAAGGAAAATGACATAAAGCAAGATTAAGCTTGTTAAGTGTGTTGTGTGCCCTTAAGCTCATTTAAGGCCATTTAAGTGGCTAAACCACTTATTGCTCTCTCATTTTCGTCCTCCTCCAGCCCAAGAACACATCCATACTTCCTTCCATAGCCACCACACCTTCAAACTTGCAACTGATTGAAATTGGAGGCAAAAGGAAGCAATTGGAAGCAAGCTAGAGCTATTTCTTGGATACTTCAAGGATCAAGCTTGATTTTCGGCCTACCCACTTTGGTAAGGGTTCTCTTGCTCTCATGTTTTGTTTTTTGTATTTTTAGGCAACCATGGCGCTAGGGCTAAGCTTGGAAGAGAGCCATGAGCTTGATGAACCAAGCTTAGTGAGGGGAGTGCACTTATTGAAGGTTTTTTGACGTAGTATGAAGTGCACAAAGATGGCAATAAATTGGGGGTTTCTAGAGCCCAAAGTTAGTACTAAATAATGTTAAAATCCTCCTCAGATCAAGAATTGGCTTGAGGAGGGCTGCCATAGTGATTTGGTTATGTTTATTATGTGTTTTATGGACTAACCTATGGTATATGTTGCTGCCACATTTCATGTGTTTATTGTTTGTGCTTGGCTGCTGCACTTGGTTGCTATATCTTGTATATATGCATTGTGGTTTTTATGTTTTAGTGTCTTTGGATGCATGTTTTAATGATGGTTAGATTGCCTATTGAATCCAAGTACTACCCTTACTAAGTTTCTCAATGAAACTTACTCCCCTCAATTCTGTCATTTGAGGTCCAGCTGAAAGATAACCTTCAAAATAACCATTTTCGTTTGAGTTTTAATCTGAAATTTCAGCCACATGAACTTCCATATGTCTAGTTGTTACCTGAAAATTTTTGTGATTTTATGAGGACATTTGGTATTTTTAATGGTGGTACTTATTGTGTTGTGCAGCAGCTGTCCAGCATCCTGTTTTTGGAGTTCATTGTGTCTCAAGAACTCCTGTAACCTAGGGTGAGTATTTAGCTGAGTTAAGACCATATTGTAGTGAATGTATGCATGTACATGTAGTGTATGTAAAATGAGATAAGTATGTGAACATTTGAGTAATGTTTTGGCTATGTAAGTGATGTAGTGCAAAGCTGGCTAAGTGTGAATGATGGTCTGCTTAATTGCAAATTCTGTTTTGGCCACATAAAGCTATTAAAAGAAAAGGAATGTAATTCCTATGTGTAATGGACGCATTTTGGCTAGCCTTGGTGGGCTTTCCCCTTATGAATGAAGTGTTTGCATGGTTTGGAAAATTGTATGGGCAAAATGGTTCAAAGTTGCCAGAATTTCGACTCTAGACCTAAAGTTTAATATCTCCCTGTGTAGAATGAATCTTGGTATGAAATTTTAACCACGCCTAGAAGAAATCTATAGGGTTAACTGGGATTTGTAATTTCTGGATTTAGAGGCCTGTAGCCAAAGATATGACATTGCAAATTTGGCTGAGTTACTGTTCATTTGGTCAGAATTTTGTAACCAACTTAAAAAATCCATAACTTATTCCATAGGTGGGCTATTGATGTAAAAAAAAATTCCTTGTTTTTATCTAATTATCTACTTGAAAATGGACCAAATAAAATAGGGGGTATGTGGCTAGAATGATACAGTTTATTAGTGGAATTACAAGTACAGTAGCTAGTCACTAGAACTTAACAAGATTGCCTAATGTGTGGAAGCCAAAACTAAGACTTGTGCTAGTGTTTTCCCTCTTAGCTGCTATAGTGTGCATAAATGTAAATATGTGTGTTATGGTTAGACCAATATGCATGTATTTACATAGTGCTAAAGAGGGTCACTTGGGTATGTACACTAAGGGTGTTGTTCTAATGACCTACAGGACACACCAAACCTGGGAGTTTAAATGCATAGTTTTGGCACCATAACTGGACTACCCCAGAGTTGGTAACAATTTGTATGTTCTGTAGGCCATCAAAACAATACCTTTTGTGTGCATACCCAAGTAGCCCTCATAGGAACTATGTAAATGCATGCCTATTGGTCCAACCATTACACACATATTCATATTATATGCACACCATCGGAACAAGGAAGGAAAACACCAGTACAAGTCTTAATCTTGGCTACCACACATTAAGCAATCTTATTAAGTGTAACTGACCAACCACTTCACCTGAAAATTCCTCCAAAAAAATGTATTAATCTAGCCATGTAACCCCTATTTTCTTTGCTTCATTATCAAGTAGAGTCTTTAATCAAACTAAGGAATTTGGTCTTACATGAATAGCCCATCTATGGACCAAGTTATGGATTTTTTAAGTTGGGTACAAAATTCTGACCAAATCAAATGTGTAGTCATAATGCCCATATCTAGTGATAGCTGAAAGGCTATCGAACACAAAAACCTCCCACCTTGGAGGAACCTAACACTACCCTCAGAGTTTTATAACACCAACCTTGGGAGGAATCTCTCCACCACCCTCGGTAATACACATAGCTGACTCTAGCAAAAATACTCTTCACCACCTTCGAGAATTCACACAACCAACCTTGGAAGCCTAACAGGCCCGACTTTGGAGAAAGACTTTCTAGAACCCTTGGAAAGGTACATTACTAACCTCAGGAATTTGGGCCTACCACCCTCGATAGATGAAAATGCCTGCCGAAGATGGTTCGCCCATCCACAGGGCCTTCTCCAGTAGCCCTCAGTGTAAATCTCTTCTCGAAGGGGTCTTGCACCGTCGAAGAGGTCTTACATAGAAATGACAAATATAGTTTAGGAATATCTGGCATAGAATCCTGGAACATGCCCTTACCCTCTGGCTGGAATTGCCTACAGCCAACTGGAGATGCCTATCTCGAAAAGTATGAATCAAATGTAGCTGAACATGTGTCCTGATCTACACAGGTTGTGTAAGACGGCCTTCTTCCCCTATCCTCCTATAAATACTTGGGAGGCACGTAGGTAAAGGACACGAGACTCTTTCCTTTATACTCTGTACTATTAAACAACTTATCTCCTGTATACTGACTTGGGCATCAGAGGCTCCTCCCCGAAAACACACTCTGTAGAGCTCCTAACCTTCTTTCTTCAAGATCTTCCAGCTACCTTTTCACCATAAGTCTTTCTCAGGCTAAGCACGTCATACAATAAAGATGATGCTGGGCATCATTTGGCACCATCTGTGGGAAATCACCCCGAAGTTGCTATTATTGAGACTATGCGTTCAAAGGACAAAAGGCTCAAGCAATGACTGAATAGCCTACAGCAGAGACTTCCCTGCTGGAGGATGAACGTCCTATGACAGTCATAACGGGTTTTCTACGTGACTTTGAATGCTCTACCATGTCTAAAATGACATAACAACTTGACCAAAGGTGGCTACAAGTCACCTCATCGGAGCTCTGGAAACGGGGATTCTCATGATGACTCCCCAATAGAGAAAATACCATTCTTGGAATGTCACACTAGAGGAACTAGGTCAAAAGAGCCCAAAAATTCTCGCTAGTAAAGCCCATCCCTAGATGAGAAGTCCCTATCCCTATGCCAGTGAAGTTACTCACCAAAAGGAAGACATCATTCCGCGTTGCTTGTTGTTATCGCCTTCCAGGCAGCAGACCTTCAATGGTCATGCAAGACTTGTTAAACAAGTTAGAATACTTCGCTCAATGCCTCAATTAGTTTGAATTAGCAAGTCAAGCAAATCTATTAAGGGCTAAGTGGTTCCTATGTCATTTTGGCACCTAAGTGTCACCAGGGGCAAAATGGTCATTTTGTACCTCGAGGTGATAGGTTTGGTATTTGAGCTCATGAGTTGTTCTTTTGGACTCAAGTGATAGGAAACCAAAGAGTTGGACTAGATTACCAAGTCTTATGGCACTATTTGAGCATGGGGTCTCTTTGGTAAAAATAAAGAAGTTAAAGTGCTAAAATGAGAAGATGGATATTTAAACCATTTTCAGGGAATTGCGCGGGCACTATTCATCATCCCCAACCTCCAAACTCGTAGCTCTCCCTTTCCTCTTGAATTCCATGGCCAAATCTTCATAAAAACATCAATTCTTGGTGGAAATCAAAGTCCCACGAGGTAACCATGTAAGGAAGAGCTTATTCTTGCATAGTTTTGGTGTGGAAGGCCTTGGATCATATTTTAGAGCTTGGTGAGCGTAGGTAACATTTTTCCTTCTTTGTTCCTGAGTTGTTCTTGGTTTCTTGAGGTTGTATCTTAATTCGGTGCCATTGTGTTGGATTTGAATGGAACCATAGGCAAACCCATTTGGGGAGCCATTTTGCTTGGTTGGATTCTTGATGTTGCTTGTTCTTCTTAATTAAGTTAAGGGATTTAGTTATTACATTCATTTGATGCATGTCTTAGTTGATTGTTTATTGGTTACAAGTACTTTTGAGGATATGCATAGATTATGGTAGAATTTGCTTGTGATGGACTAGTTTCAAACCATGGTCTAGTGAGGTATGTTTAAAGCCTTAAGACTTGGTTAGTTTGGCATATCCATGGCCTATTGTAGTAGTCATCATGAACTGGAGCTTGTGCAAGGGAAGTATGAAGGTTTGGATGGCTTAGGAGGCCTCCAAACATGCTATGGACGAAGTTTGGAAGGGCAAGGTTGGGGGACTGGCGCCTAGCCTATAGCGCCTAGCACCCCGTTCAAATCTAAGAGGAAAATGCTTCTGTCACCTCACCACCACTTACTGTGCCTAGGAGCCAGCATTCAACAGCATTGACATGATGTAGTATTTCATCCATAACTTTTCACTCGAGTGTCGGATTGAGGCAATTAAACATTCCATGTGAAGCTAAGAGAAAGATCTACAACTCTCATGCTTTCACTAAAGTCTGAATTTACCTAGGTTTTTTTTTATTTTTCTCCAAATTTAAGAGTCAATGAGTGCTTTAAGGGCTTTAGGGTGTTAGGTGACCAAAGGTACCTTAGTAGCCCCTGTAGCTCCTCAAAGTGCTAGTTTTGGATCAAGTTTTCTTGCGTACAAAGAAAGCATGAAGGAAAGTGATCTAGGATGAGCTTGGAGCATTACCATGGGGCCATTAGGAAAAGTTGAAGGGGTTTAACACCATTGGTAGTCTAGTTTGATGCTTTGAGCTTAAAACACCAATAAGAAACCCTAGAGAACATGAGGGGTTCTATGAAATCTAGTAAATTAAGTCCATCCTTAGCAAATCTTACCATAATAGTGTGAACCAAGTAATGATGGATAGTGGAGCACCAGGGATGAAGGCTTAAGGCATTAGTGGCCTAACTAAGTTGTGACTTGAGGCAGAAGTGAAAGCTTAGTGCATCCTTGGTAGGTTAAATGGGCAAGGCTTAGCACCTTGGTGATCTAGGTGAGCATATTAGGTTGAGACACCAGGTGGGAGCCTAATGCACTTAGTTGGGTGGAGGCTTGGTACCATAGTGGTGTAGGCAAGCTAATGGCTTGAGGCACTGTTCGGGAGTCTAGCACACCTAGTGAGTTCCTTAGAACTCAAGCAATGAGCATCCATCATGTTCACCTGTACAACAACAAAGGGAAGGTTAACCAGTGAGCTAAGCTCACTAGGACATTAGCAAGCTGAGCTTGCTTGGAGCGAGTTAGGGGCCAAAAGCTAGCTAGGCACGGGGTGACATCCATGAGAGGACTAAGAAGAGGTAGGGTCCCAAGGGACTCTAATATTTGCGCATATGTTAGGCGTCAAACTGCATAGGGCCTGCAGTAAATTTCATATATTATATATATGAATGTCCTCAGGTTTTTGTTTGCAGGTTTTTAATGATTCTTTACAGGTACCCAAATCCCTTACTGGGAATCTTTGGATTCTCATTATCTTTAGTATTGTTGTGCAGATTGAATTTGTAACGAGCCAGCGACCTTGGGGGTTGTCAAGCTAGCATTTATATTTTAGGTAACCACCTAGGAAACCATTCATTGATTCTAGTTTTTTGCTAGTTATGTGTTGTGCTAACTATAGTTGTCTTGCAACCTTGTAGAGGCTAGTGGCACAAGGACGGGCATAGTGGACCATGGATCTCAGTAGTAGTCTTTTAGTATATGTGTGTATGCTAGTTTAGCCTCTACTGTCTCTCGGTCAAGTAGTATTTTAGTTGGTTTTGGGCATGTGCATAGTCTTTACTTATGTAATGATCCACGTGCATGGTTATTATTTGTAGTAAATACACTTATGTTTTATGCTTTAACCTATGGTTTGTTTATGTTTTATAAAATCCATGGTAATGTTTTTGATTCATTTTCTTAAATTGAAATTCAAGTCGAAGCAAGTGCATGCATAGGGCATTGTAGGTTAAAAACTAGATGCATGAAAGGTTTTAAAATTAGACAAGTAATTAACTAGCCAACTGCAGCTATATGGAACTTTGCTCCATAGTCTTCCTGGGAGGATGCCATTCAGGGTAAGGGAGACTACAGGTGGTATCAGAGCAAGGCTCTAGACTTGATTAGGAGCTATTGGAGGCTAGGTGACTGAGATCAAGATGTCATCCTTCTGGTAGGATAGTTAGCACTAACCAGTAGTTTTTTTATTTTGTGTGCACTATCTAGCTTCAGTTGCAGGTTGCAATGGTGGAACTAGGCGAAGTGTAGTTTCAAATGCTAGGGGTTCTAGTGTGAATCCTAGTTGTTACACATTCATAAAATGGGGAAATGATAGCATAAGGACTTAAACTTATATGCTTTAATTTTCACCATAGTGCATGATTTGTGAAGTGTAAAGTATTCAATATACAACCCCTTAAGTGGTAAAAACAATGATAGCTTGGTCCTTAAGAAATCATTTGCACATCGCCTAATTTTCAAGTAACCTATGGACTAAATTGTAAGGTTACAAAAGTTGGGTACTCAATTGCACAAATCTCTAAAGATGGCAATGGAATGGACAAGGTTGGAATTATGAAGAAAGGTCATGGATGGAATTAAGGATATTGTTGGGGAACAAACTGCTTAAGAAGGCAAAGTCGATCATTTATGGCATAACGCCAACTAAGGATCCAAGTGTCCACATTTTTGTCTAAAAGTTATAATGAACTTTGACAAGGTTAAAGGTGGTAAAAAAACATCATTTTCCCAGCCAAAAAGGCTGGAAATAACCTGTCCAAGTGTTGGCCAAGTTTTCAAAATTTGCATATATGCCACCTTGGTCAAAATGATGTATAAATGAACAAAAATCTTCATTTCATTGGCATTTTCCTTAAATTTTTGTCTCTAGTAGCTAATAACTCTTCCTTAAGTTCTTCCATCATCCTCCATAGCCACCATACCTTAAGGAAACAAGAGGAAGCAAGAGAAAGCAAAGAAGACATTAAAAAGTGCAAGAAAACCTAATTTTGGTTCTATTTAGGTTTTCAAATTTCATAGAAAATGTAAGGGTTTTCCAAAGTTTCTTGGATTGTGTACTATATTTAAAAACATCCATGAAGCTAAGACCATGCTTGGAAGAGAGCAAAAAGCTTAAGGAACCAAGTATGGGTTAAGGGGAAAAAAGCATGGCAAGGTTTCAGCCTTAGTGTTACCATGCTAAAGATGGCAACAAGAAAGAAGGGTTTCTAGAGCCCAAGTTAGTACTAACTAAGACCTAAAAAACTCCTAAGACCAAGAAAAATCTTGAGGAGGGCTGCCATAGTGATCTTATTGTGATATGTTATTGTTTTATTGAATGTTTATGACTAAGCTTAATGTTATTGTTGCTGGTGCATTTCATTTGTTGTGTTGCTATGTTTGTTGATGCATATTGATGCCCATTAGCATCATCTCCACTATGTGTCATGGTGAATGCGGCAGGGACTTCAGGAGGCACGGGCGAGTCCCGAAAGAAGGTGCTCTGTGTGGATCACCTGTGATGGCCGGCAGCATCTTCGTGTGGCAGGCACGGTGAGGCTAAGAAGGACTTCTGGTATGGGAGAGAGCCCGAAACGGGGATTCCCCAGGAGGACCTGCCTGAAACACTCAGAAAATAGGGGTTAGGAGGTCCCCGGAGTCTTTTTCCGGGGAGAAGCCTCCGACGCCCAAGTCAGTGCTTTGAGAGGTGGATAGGGGGTAGTAAGCACAAAAGACTCTTGCCTGCCGTGTTTCCTAGGGGGCTGAAAGGAGAGGATTCAGGGCGGAGAGAGGAGATAGATCCCCCTTGACCCATTTTTCCTCTGATGTATATAAGAGGGGGTGAGCCCTACGGATTGTGACATGTGTATGGATGGATGTCATCCGTATCACTAGGCGTGGGGGCCCCTAGCTGCTTGCAGGCTCCTCAGGCCATGAGCTGTGATAAGCGTAGCCCTACATGACAGGACGTGGGCAGTGGCGGTGTGTCAGAGTGCATATGAGGGCGGCATGTAGGGTGTGCGGGCGGAATGTCAGAGACTCCTTGGTGACTCCTGCCGTACCTCCGAAGTCCCCTTGGTTGATGTCTCCCTTCGGAGTGAGGGGCCTTTTCCCGGAGTCAGACTGGTACTTCGGGGTATTCCCTGGCCCCGAAGTTTCTCCTTCGGGGGACTTTCTCCTGCAGAAGGTGGCTAGTTCTTATCCCCTGAAGCTGGTTTGGTCTTCTTCCCGAGGGAGGTGATACGCTAGTTTCCCAAAGTTGGAATTGGCGGGCTACCGAGGTCATGTACCTCAGGTGTCTGACTCCCTTTTTTCCTGGGTGCTTAGGTGTTCGAGCCGATGGCACTTTATCTATCACATATGATTGCCATATTTGTGTGTATGTGTTGTTTTTGTGTGTTTTTATGTCTTTGTATTTTAGGTGGTACGTTGCTATGGAAGACTTTATATTGAAATCCCTTACTAAGTTCTTTACAAAGAGCTTACTCCCCTTTCTGTCCAGTTTCAGGAACACCTGAAAGAGAACATTCAAACTAAAAGTTCTAGTTTGATTTTTCCTGTGAAATTTCAGGTACATGAACTTCAATATGTCTGGTATTAAACTGGAGCGTTTCATGATTTTAGAGCGCATTTCCTAATTTTAGTGTTGGTACTTTCTACCTTACGCAGCAGCTGCCTTTTGAAGTTTCTAGAGTGCATTATGTTTGTAAGGCTCTCCAAGAAGCTAGTGTACATACCCAACTAAGCTAGGACATACGTATGATGCTTATATGCATATAAATACACTATGGATGGTGTATGGATGATATATGAAGCAATAAAGTGATGCTTGAAGTTGAATGTTCAATTCTGTTCATTTTGCAACTCATTAGCTGCTCTAAAGAAAATTATGTTTAATGTTTATGGAATGCCACCAAATTCAGGGAAATGACTTTCCCAAGTGTTTAAGACATGTAAGAACCTGCCCATTTTGGTTTTGTACCTGGAAATGAAGTGTATGAATTTTATGAAATTTTGTATGGGCATTATGGTCTTTAGTTGTACAGATTTGGTACCCTGTACTACAAGAGCCATAACTTACAGTACAAAATGAGTTTTGATATGAAATTTTGGTCACGCCCAGAGCACATGCAGAGGTTGAACTGGTATTTTGAATTTCTAAATTTGGAGCTCTTTAAAAAAAGACATGAGATTCCAAAGTTGGCTAAGTTACTGCTCATCTGGTCAGAATTTGGTAACCAACTACAAAAATCCATAACTTGGTCCATAGGTGGGTTTTCGATGTAAAAAAAAAATTATTGGTTTTCTCTGAGTCTCTACTTGATAATGGAACAAAGAAAACAAGGGGTTACATGGCTAGAATGATACAATTTATTAGTGGAAGTTACAGGTGCAGTGGCTGGCCACTAGAACTTAACAAGATTTCCTAATGTGCGGGAGCCAAAACTAATAATTGTGCTAGTGTTTTCCTTCTTAGCTGCCATAGTGTGCATAAATGTAAATATGTGTGTTATGGTTTGACCAATATACATATATTTGCATAAAGACCAAGAAGGCCACTTGAGTAATATAGTGAGCATTATTCTAATGGCCTACAGAACATGCATAGCTCCTGGGAGATTGACACATTAAACATTGTCACTATATTTAAGCTCTCAGAGTGGTAACACTAGTAGTCAATTATGTGGCAAGATTTGTGTAGGTAGTTTGACTTCTTGAATGTAGTGGCAACACCTTGGTGCAACTACTGAGATGTGACCACCATCATAGGGGAAACTATTCAGAACCTCAGAATGAGGTAGGTGACATGATCCAGAGGAGTAAGAGGTGTGGACCTCCAAGGTGGGGAGTTCCCTAAAGTTTTAGGGTTCAATGGATAGGTTAAGCAACACAGAAAGAAGATGAGGATGCTCTAACCGAGATAAGACAAAACTTGGTCATGCGGGCTACATAGTAGAGTAAAAGAGCACTCTTGCACCCTTTTTCCACATGAGTAGAACTTAAAGTTAAAACCAACAAGGCCTTATGGTATTATTATAAAGGCTCTTTATGAGTATGGATGTGGAGTTAAAAACAAGTTGTTCGGTAGGGTACTGGCCCTCACAAGAGAGTTAATGGAGTTAGACACATGATAGGCAAGTTGGAGGTTGGCTCACCCAACCTAGTTGGAGCATGGGCAACATGCCTATAGTGATGAAGTTGGTTGATGATTGAGAATGGATCATAAGGACAATCAGGCTTATGCCCTTGGTGCAAAAGGAATATTGCTCTAAGCCTTGCACCTAGGAATCAAATTCTTGTTGTCTTTGTGGTCATAGGCTTGGTTATGATAAAGCCAGCCTAGGAATAAGTCCCCAATAGTTGTTGCTACAAGGAATTGACCTAGTACACAAGAGTCGTTGTTCAAGTTTCACCATGGCTAGTTAAGTGGTCAAGGTAGGCAACCACCATACAGGTGCCACGCTTGACTAGTAGTCATAGTGAACTAATGGGTAGGTTGAGGCTAGTGTGAAAAAAGCTCCTAACCTTCCACTAGTAGTTTAATTTCCTGTTCGTTATTTTGGCATCAGTTTACTAGCAGAGTCTTGTTTGATATGTTGCGTAGTTTTCTTGATTGAGGCGAAGGGTGAACCCGAGTGCATTAGAACACAAAAAAAAAGCACTAAGTGTTGGAATGATACCTAGAGCCTAGGACCCACTTACTAGTGCATCTAACCACATAAGTAGAGGCTTGAATGCCTTAGATTGGAAGTGTTCTAAGGTTCCATTAGCTAGATTCTTTTGTAAGTTAGCTTGGATGGCCTACTTAACATCAGTAGCCAGCTAAGTAATTGGACAAGTTCCTTAGAGCAAGTGAGTAGCAGTACAATTTAGCCAGGTACTGAGAAGGTATGTAGGTAAGATTTAAATTTTTATTTCTAACTATATTATGCCGATTGAAGTCTTGAGAGGGAACAAGGAGTAAGGAACTCATCCATCGGGTAAATGGGAGGATTGTTTTATTCATTCGTTAGTTAGATGCCTTAGTCTATAGCCAGCAGGAGTAAAATAGTTGCTGAGGTTGGTCTCAGCTACCAAGTGGTAATAAGAGAACCGAGCAATATTAATTCCATTTATATTTGATTCGTGGCCATCATCCCAAGGTTAAATGGAGTCAAGGGCCACCAAGATGACTTATGGGAGAAAGGTGCTCGACTAGTGGGGCTAACAGAATAAGTGAAGGACTAAGTCCTAGATGGGACCAAGGAACTTGTGGTAACTGTTGGTCACTTTTTGTGCCAGTAAGTTAGTGCAAATTTGAAGCATAGGTTAAGAATGACCAAGTGATGCCAAGAAGCATAAGTTTTGCCTAAACCCTTCGAGGTAGAGTTATGTAGGCCCATGTGGAAAGGTTTACTATGACCAATCAAAAGATGGCTTAGGATGGCCATAGTGGAATCTCCTACCTAACTAAATGATTTACTTAGTAGTTTGAAAGTGCCAAGTGAGTATAGGTACAGTTGTGTACAAGTGGTAGTGTTTGTGACTTTGGTAGTTGTTGGCATTCATCAAAGTACAGGAAAGTCTAGGGTTGAAACACTAATCAATGTTGGTTGGCTTAAGCTGGTTAAGAGCCCAAAGTGAGTATAAGTTTCACAAAACCCTAGTGCCTCGTAAGGAAAGGGCCAATGGCTTACGAGATTGGATAATGGCCTAGCGAGTAAGGCTCACAACTTTAAAGGATAGTATCAATCTTACGGTGCATAAGAAATTGTTTAATGCACTAGGTGGAGTTATAGCAGATGAGCCATCCAAGGAGTTTCCTATGGCTGGTCACCTCTCGATAGTGAATTGAGTAAAGTAATAAAGTCATTTCTCCTACTTAGAAAGATTATGTAATGGTTCTAGATCACGTCCACACATCATCCAAGCAAAAGTGTTGTATGGTATAGTTCATGGTATGGTAGTTGTACATGGACGTAAAGGTAATCCCCTTGTGATCATAGTTTGACCAATTAGTTAATAATCACTAGAAGGTATCGAGGTAATTGGTAGCAGTAAAGGGCCGAATTGCCAAAAAAAGTGATGACTTAGTGTGTACGCTCCATGCACTAAGAATACTCTGAGTAAAGTGACTGAAGCATCAAGACTCATACCAAGTAGCATATTGGTATCCAATTATTGGGTGCTAGGAAGGCTGAGCTAAAGAGGCATGGATGAGGCCCAAGGACTACTAGCTACTTGGAGGTTTTGGCGCTTGCACAAGAGAAATTTTCTCTGGTAGTAATGCAGGTGTGAGGGACTCCAAAGTGACAAGAGTGGTATGATTACAATGCTTGGGTAGTGCATACACATTGAACACCAAGCACTAGGATGCTTGAAGCATAGGGGCCATCCGAGAGGGGCATCAAAGACTCATACTCTAGGGTGTTCCAATACTTACAACTGTTGGTAGACCATTCAATCAAGAGAGCCCTAGAGTATAGTGGAGCATAGAGCAGAGTATGCCTTGGGTGCTAGGATTTTGTTATGGTGATGCCATAGTACACTAGTAACACACTTAGTCTAGTGGTTGTTTAGAGTGTCGAGTACTAGGCCTGTAGTGAAGAACCATCAGTGTGAGAGTTAGTGGACAAGTGTTACGCTTGTTAAGCTATCTTGCACTAAGTGATATAGAAATTTAGGTGCCTGACCTAGGTTAAGACTTTTAAAGTGCAAGTTGTAGTGGCCAAGTTGCAAACTTGTTAAGCTAACTTATGCTAGGAGGTTTGGCACTAGAGGAAGTAAGGAGAAGCTATTGATCACTGGACTTACCAAGACAAATTTGAGTTAATGGAGTTCCTTTAGTAGTGTCTATACGCCAATGGTAGTGGAGTACCATACCATAGTCTTTAAGGTGATGTAGCACTAAGGTGCGTTTAGTCCAAGCAAGATCAAGAAAGATGGGGGAACACTGAGTAGTACAATTGAGATTCTCATGTGGCATGAGCATAAACTATAGCGTTGGCTATCATACCTATATAGATAAGGGCCCAACTTGAAAGCTGATGGGCATTAGTTAAGTAAGTTAGGTAGGTGAGCACCGAGTGAGTAGTTGCAAAGTTGACACCCCTAGCTAGGTTTGGTCTGGATATGTTGGCACCATATTCTAGCTTTCATCTCAAGGTGGGGAGATCCAATTCAGAGGACTGAATTCTCCAAGGTGGGGAAAATGTTACAACCCTCTAGGTGGTAGACCTTCAACGGTTAGGTAAGACTTGTTAAACAAGTCAAAATCCTTCATTCAATGCCTCAACTAGTTTGAATTAGCATGTCAAGCAAGTCTATTAAAGGTTAAGTGTTTCCTATGCCATTTTGGCACCTAAGTGTCACCAAGGGAAAAATTGACATTTTGTACCACAAGGTGATAGGTTTGATATTTGAGCTCATGAGTTGTTCCTTTGGACCCAAGTGACAAGAAACCAAAGAGTTGGACTAGATTCCCAAGTCTTGTGGCACAATTTGAGCGTGTCGTCTTTTTGGTAAAACTAAAGAAGTTGAAGGGCTTAAGTGAGAAGATGGCTATTTAAACCTTTTTCAAGGAATTGGCAGCCACTATTCATCATCCCCAACATGCAAACTTGTAGCTCTCCCTCTCCTTTTGAATTCCATGGCCAAATCTTCATAAAAACATCAATTCTTGGTGGAAATCAAATCCCATGAAGTAACCATGCAAGAAAAAGCTTATTCTTGCATAGTTTTGGTGTGGAAGGCCTTGGATCACATTTTATAGCTTGGCGAGCTTAGGTAACATTTTCCCTCTTTGTTCTTGAATTGTTCTTGATTTCTTGAGGTTGTATGAGCTTGGGTCTAGCTTGGTTAAGCTTAATCTAGTGCCATTGTGTTGAATTTGTATGGAACCATAAGAAAACCCATTTTGAGGAGCCATTTTGCTTGATGTTGCTTGTTCTTGTCAATTGAGGTAAGGGATTTAGTTATTACATTCATTTGATGCATGTTTTACTTGCTTGTTTATTGGTCACAAGTAGTTTGGAAGATATGCGTAGGTTATTGTAGTATTTGCTTGTGATGGACTAGTGTGAAACCATGGTCTAGTGAGGTATGTTTGAAGCCTTAAGACTTGGTTAGTTTGGCATATCCATGGCCTATGTTATAGTCATCATGAATTGGAGCTTGTGGAGGGGAAGTATAAAGGTTTGGATGGCTTAGGAGACCTCCAAACATGCTGTGGACAAAGTTTGGAAGTGTAGGGCTTGGGGCCCTGGTGCCTTGGCACCCAGTGGGGCTGCAGTGCCCTGCACCCCATTTGGAATCCAAGAGGAAAATGCTTCTAGTGCCTCAGTACCGCTACCTGCATGTAGATGCCGGCACTTGACAGCATTGACATGATGTAGTATTTCTTCCATAACTTTTCACTCGGGTTTCCGATTGAGGGAATTCAACATTCCATATGAAGCTAAGAGAAAGATCTACAACTCTCATGCTTTCACTAATGTCTGAGTTGGCCTAAGGTTATCTATATTTTTCTGCAATGTTAAGGGTCAATGGGTGCTTAAAGGGCCTTAGGGTGGAAGGTGACCAAAGGTACCTTAGTGCCTTTTATAGCTCCTCAAAGCACTAGTTTTGGATCAATTTTTCCTGGGTACAAAGAAAGCGTGAAGGAAAGTGATTTAGGATGAGCTTGGAGCAGTACAATAAGGCCATTAGGAAAGGCTAAGGGGTTTTAACACCATTGGTAGTCTAGTTTGATGCTTTGAGCTTAAAATGCCAACGAGAAACCTTAGTGCACATGAGGAGTTCTATGGGACCTAGTAAGTTAAGTCCATCCATAGCAAATCTTACCATAATAGTGTAAACTAAGTAATGGTAAATAGTGGAGCACTAGGGATGAAGGCTTATTGCACTTATGGCCTAGCTAAGTTGTTACTTATGGCACAAGTGAAAGCTTAGTGCATCCTTGGTAGGTTACATAAGAAAGGCTTAGTACCTTGGTGATCTAGGTGAGCATATTAGCTTGAGACACAAAGTTGCAGCCTAGTGCACCTAGTTCGGTGGAGGCTTAGTACCATAGTGGCCCAGACGAGCTAACGGCTTGAGGCACTATGCGGGAGTCTAGTATACCTAGCGAGTTCCTTAGAACTCAAGCAAGGAGGATCCACCATGTTCACCTGTACAACAACAAAGGGAAGGTTAACCGGTGAGCTAAGCTCACTAGGACATCAGCAAGCTGGGCTTGCTAGAAGCGAGTTAGGGCCCAAAAACTCGCTATGCATGGAGTAACATTCGTGCAAAGACTAGGAAGAGGTAGGGTCCCAAGGGACTCCAATATATGCACATGGCCTGCAGTAGATTTCATATGTTATATATATTAGTGTCATTAGGTTTTTGTTTTCAAGTTTTTAATGTTTCTTTGTAGCTACGTAAATCCCTTACTGGGAATCTTTGGATTCTCACTCCTTTTAGTATTGTTTTGCAGATTGAATTTGTAAAGAGCTGGCGACCTTGGATGGTTGTCGTGCTAGCATTTATATTTTAGCTAACCACCTAGTAAGCAATTCATTGATTTTAGTTTATTGCTAGTTATGTGTTGTGCTAACTATAGTTGTCTTGCGGCCTTGTAGAGGCTTGTGGCACAAAGACAGGCATAACGGGCCATGGATCTCAGTAGTAGTCTTTCA
The DNA here is from genome assembly GCA_005392925.1 of Aquilaria sinensis. Taxonomy (NCBI): domain Eukaryota; kingdom Viridiplantae; phylum Streptophyta; class Magnoliopsida; order Malvales; family Thymelaeaceae; genus Aquilaria; species Aquilaria sinensis. The sequence continues at coordinate 69,741 of SMDT01001386.1, forward strand.
GTGTACGTACGTATGCTAGTTTTGGCTCCAATGTCTCTCAGTCGAGTAGTATTTTAGTTGCTTTGGGCATGCGCATAGTCTTTACTTATGTAATGATGCCTGTGCATGATTATTACTTCTAGAAAACACACTTATGTTTTATGCTTTGATAAGTGGTTTGTTTATGTTTTATAAAAGTCGTGGCAATGTTTTTGATACATTTTCTTAAATTGAAATTCAAGTTGAAGAAAGTGCATGCATATGGCATTGTAGGTTAATAACTAGATGCATGAAAGGTTTTAAAATGGGACAAGTAATTAACTGGCCAACTGCAACTAGCATGGAACTTTTTTCCATAGTCTTCCTAGGAGGACCCCATTTAGGGTAGGGGGCACTACACTTGTGGCTGCTATGCAATGAAGAGAGGATAGTACTACCATCCTAATGCAGAGAACCTTAGAGAGGTTGGAAAAGGTGGAAAAATAGGTCTCTCGAATACCTATCTGGTCACGGCTGTCGGAGGCCTTCATTGAAAAAGAGTCCCCTTTCATTCGTGTGATAGTAGAGGCACCAATGTCCGGTGACTTTTGAGTACCATGTCTGGAGACATATGATGGGGTTAGTGAGCCCTAGGCCCATCTCACAAAATATAGAAGGAACATGGTGCTGCATGGTGCCAATGATGCCACCCTCTGCAAATGTTTCAAAGTCACCTTATCGAGGCCGGCAACTTTGTGGTACAACTCCTTGGCCCCCGGAACCATAATGGGTATCTAAGAGTTCTCGACCACCTTCACCCAGTAGTTCATTGGAAGTAGACCAATAATGTAGATGCCTATCCAGATGTTCGATATAGCCCAAAAGAACAGAGAGACCATTTAGGACTATGTCGAGAGGTTTAACTGAGAGGCCCTCAATGCGACGGACTTCAACCTCGATATCTGAATCCTCGCTATTATCAAAGGACTAAAGAGTGACTCACAACTCTTCCATGAGTTCTCCAGCGATCCCCTTGACACCGTCGGAGAATTCTACTGAAGGGTAAAGCAACACATGACAGCCGAGGAGTTAAGAATGGGCAGCCCAAAGTTGTTACCAGCCCACAAAAATGGGAGAATTACAAGTGTCTCATAATGTCTAAAAACCATTATATAGTGTAATTCTCACCATAGTGATTGAAGTGTTGGGGGTAAAAGGTATGATCAACACCTCCTTAAAAGTGCTCCAAGTTGGTAACTTGCTCCTCAAGAAAGCCTTAAGGATTGCTTGTTTGTTAAGCAACCTATGCACTTTTTTGTAAGATTTTGAAAATTTGGGTACTCAGTTGCAAAACTTTCACAAAAGAGATTTGGAGAGTTATGGGAAGGATATGAATGGTATGAAAGTGATATTGAAGGACCAAATTGCTTATAGAAGACAAGTATGGACAAAGGAAAACAAAAAAAGGCTTTAAGGACTTTAGTCTCCTATTGTGTGCCTTTGGTTGTCAATGCTTATGACTGCAGTCCAAAGGAAGTTTTGTAGGGTTATCCCACATAATGTGGGCTGCTATGACATGGGATGAGGAGGTCAAATGTGGGCCAAGAGATTAAGGTGAAGAAAGCATTCTCTTGTAGCAAGGAAAATGACATAAAGCTTGGTTAAGCTTGTTAAGTGTGTTTAGTGCACTTAAGACCATATAGGTGTCCATTCTTGGTCTTTATCTCCCAAATTTCAGCCTCCACCAGAAAAAAAGAAGCAAGCCCTCTCCTCCACACTTCCTCCATAGCCACCATACCTTCAAACTCAAAACTACTTGCAATTGAAGTCAAGGAAGCACAATTGGAAGCTTTTTGGCGCTATTGCTTGGTGCACCTAGGATCAAGCTCCAGTTTCAGCATACCCATCAAGGTAAGGGTTCTTTGCTCTCATGGGTTGTTTTCTATATTTTTCTAGCAACCATGGAGCTAGGGCTAAGTTTAGAAGAGATCCATGAGCTTGATGAACCATGCTTAGTGAAGGGAATGCATTTGTTGAAGGTTTTGTGACATAGTGTGAAGTGCACAGAGATGGCAACAAATTTCTAGGTTTCTAAAGCCTAAAAGTTAGTACTAACTAGTGTTAAAATCTCCTAAGACCAAGCATTAACTTGAGGAGGGCTGCCATAGTGATTTGGTTATGTTTATCATGTGTTTTATGGACTAACCTATGGTATATGTTGATGGTCCATTTCATGTGTTTTTTGGTTGTGCATGGCTGCTGCATTTGGTTGCTATATCTTGTATACATGCATTGTGTTTTTTTTGTTTTAGTGTCTTTGTATTCATATTTTAATGATGGTCACATTGCCTATTCAATTCAAGTGTTACCCTTACTAAGTTTATCAATGAAACTTACTCCCCTCAATTCTGTCATTTCAGGTCTAGAAGAAAGATCATATTCAAACTGACCTTTGTGGTTTAAGTTTTGATCTAAAATTTTAGGTACAAGAACCTCCATGTGTCTAGTTAGGATCTGGAAAGTTTGGTGATTTTAGGAGCACATTTGGTATTTTTAGTCATGGTACTTATTGTGTTGTGCAGCAGCTGTCTAGCATCCTGTTTCTGGAGTCCATTGTGTCTCAGGAACTCCTGTAACCTCGGGTCCATACTTAGCTGAGTTAAGACCATATTGTAGTGCATGTATGCATGTACATATAGTGTATATAAAATGAGACAAGTCTGCGAACATTGGGCAATGTTTTGGCTATGTATGTGATGTGGTGCAAAGCTGCCTAAGTGTGAATGATAGGCTGCTTACTTGTAAATTGTGTTTTGGCCACATAAACTTGCTAGATGCAAGATCATGTAATTCTTATGTGTCATGAACATATATGGGGTAGCTTTAGAGGGCTTTCGCCTTGTGAATGAAGTGTTTGCACACTTATGAAATTTTGTATGGGCAAAATGGTCATAAAGTGACCAGAATTTCAACTTTGGATTTAAAGCTCTATATCTCCCTGTGTAGAAGGCATATTGGTATGAAATTTTGACCACAACTAGAGAACATCTAGAGGTTGAACTGGGATGGAGTTTCTTAATTTGGGGCCCTGTAGCCAAAGATAAGATATTGCAAAATTGTCTAAGTTTCTATTCATTTGGTCAGAATTTTGTAACCAACTTAAAAAATCCATAAGTTGGTCCATAGGTGGGCTATTGATGTAAAAAAAATTCCTTAGTTTGGTCCAAGTCTCTACTTGGTAATGGAGCAAGCAAAACATGGGGGTATGTGGCTAGAATGGTACAGTTTATTAGTGGAAGTTACAGGTGCAGTAGCTGGTCACTAGAACTTAACAAGATTGCCTAATGTGTGGAAGCCAAAACTAAGATTTGTGCTAGTGTTTTCCTTCTTAGCTACCATAGTGTGCATAAATGTAAATATGTGTGTTATGGTTAGGCCAATATGCATGTATTTACATAGTGCTCAAGAGGGTCGCTTAAGTATGTACACTAGGGGTGTTGTTTTGATGATCTACAGGACACACCAAACCTGGGAGTTTAAGTGCACAATTTTGGTGCCATAACTGGACTACCCGGGAGTGGGTAACAAAAGTTCGACCACAATCACTCCGATGGTTAGAGTCACCAACATAAGTATTTGGCTAAGGGAGGGGACAGACCGTAAAAAGCAATGAGGAAGAGGCCAGTATTGTTCACCCCCCTAAACACCACAAGAACGAACATCCTAATTGCCATGGAAAGGCTGGGAACCATAATCCAATGTCCAAAGGCTATGACCTCAGACAACAAGAAGAACATGAAAATATTCTGTCAATTTCATTAGGACCATAGGCATGATACCGAGGATTGCTTTCAATGAAGAAAGTATATTGAATCCTTGATCAAGCAAGGGCAACTTTAGTGCTACTTGCGTATGCTGTCACCCAAAGCCTAATAAAGAAAGGAAGGAGATAGAAAAGGAATGGATGAGGATTATGATTCTGACCAACTTTAGAACTGAAGTCCCAAAAAACACCATCACCTTCTGCCAGTAAAATCCAGACAATCACAATTAGAATACTATCAGCTGAGAAGAGTAGGAAATCTCAGGAAGTCATGATGATGGAATTCAACAACCTGAGCAAGCTTGTTCGGAAAGTTGGGCCTACAGTGAAGTTTCCACACGACAACCCTCTCCTGATCATGGCAAGGATAAGAAGCTGGGAAGTCAAAAGCGTGCTCATAGATGATGGGCCAAATGCTAACATTTTGTTCTCCTATTTGTTGCTGAACTTAGGTATCTCCATTGTTAGGACCATCTCCCAGTGCTTGGTTCAGGCTAGGAATATAAAGGAAATGTAATAAAAATGTAAAGGAAACATGAAGGACTTGATTGAAAATGTGAATAAGGGTGTAATTGCAAAACCAAGAAAGGTTAGGACTCAATTGCACATAAAAAACCATTTATGTTGTTAATGCCGAGAAACAAAGTCTAAGGACTACTTTGAGTACTCTTTCGGGTGCTAATTATGTCATTAAGGAGTATGGATGGAGTGCATTAGATCACGGAAATTTAATCAAGGTCGAGAGGGGTATTAAGCCATTTTTAAGGCCATGTGGCATACACCCAGCTAATGCATGTTTCCACCGAAAATTAAGCCATCATTTTGGGTTAACTTTCACCCTTGCAAGGCCGAAATGAGTTCTTGAAGTTCTTGGTGAGTTGCTGCCGAAATCTTGCCAATTTGTTAATGAATTGAAGCTTGGAAGAGAAATCAAGCTTGGATTCCTCATTTTCGGCACTTGGCGACATCACAATTGAGGATTACAAGCTTGGTCTTGAGCATTCAAGTACAAATTGAGAACTCAAGCTTGGATTTGAGGTAGGGTTCATGTTCTACTTGATTTCTTGGTAAATTTCCATGAACAAGTAGTTAATGGCAGCTAAGTGATAGTCAATTTGTGCTATATGATCTTAGTTTGCTACATGGGCATGTAGTGAGCTTTCGGGTTCATGTTATTTGGCTAGCTAGTCAATAGTAATGACAAGCATCTAAAGTTCTTAGCGAGTTGGGCCGGCTTACTAATGAACTTGGAGCTCTAGTGGATTTGGTGAACTTTGGGGTTGCTTGAAGTGCAAGATTGTACAATGATGCGTGCTAGTGGCCTCAGACGAATGTGAACTTGTGGTATGTGTGTGAGTTGTGTGCTTGTTTGGGTTGTTTGTGTGTGCTAACCCATAGTAGATAGTAGTTATGCCTATATAGTGTTTGGGCCATTATATGTATATGTTGTATCTTGGTGTTTTCATGTCTTCCTTGCAGGTTAAGTAAGCTTTGAGGAGGTTAAGTCTTGGACTTAACTAAATAGACTCAATTATGAGTTATTATGAATCCTACTGAGTATTTGTACTCATGCCCATATTATTGTGCTCAAGGCAAGGACATTGAGCTTGAGTGAGATTACTTGTACTTGCTTGCTTGTGTGTGCTAGTAGTACACTTAGTGTTCAAGGCATGTGCCAAATACATGCTTGGCTTGAATATGTGTATTTACAAGTCTTATAGTTTTCGGCCAAAACTTATTCTCTAAGTTTTGCAGGCTTGTGTAGTTGTGGGACTGTCTAGGTTGCAAGATGGATATGTGGACCATGGCATTGATTGTGGTGTTCGCCTTTATGACTATGAATATGGTCATAGGGCTAGTGCTTTAGTGTGTGCTTCTGTATTGTACACTTAGGTACCTTCTCGGGGAGTAAGGAAAAAAAAACTTGGTCTGTAATATAATCTTGGGTAATGTTTTGGACATGTAGCATCCTTGTTGTGTTGCCAAGTAGGAGATGCTTGGTTATAGGCTTTTGTGTACATATGTAGCCTCGGTTAAGTTGGTTTTGATTGTACATATGTTGGATGCTCGTATGCCAAGTTATATTATGGTTATGAGATGATGGATGTGTTTTATGAAGTTAAACCTCTTGTGTACTATACTTGGCCAAAATCTCACATGCATCTAAGACTTGGTTTTCAAACCTTATTGAGTTATGGGCTTCTTGGTTCCCATGCATTGAAATAGTACACTTGATAAGCACACACATCCTAGAAACTAAAGGAAATAAGAGTTTGCCTTGCTTGTTGTGCAATTTATTGAGTTATAGCCTTACTTGTGATGCTAGTTAGTGGTTGGGCCTTACCTTAAGCTGCAAGTAAACATTCTAAACTTCACATAAGCTTCCTGGGGCACTTCATAGGCTCCTAGCTTAAGAAAATAAGACTTAAATTTACCTACTAGAAAGTTGGCTGAAATTAAAAGCAGTTAACAACACTTAGAAACACATTTGTTTAATAACTATCTGGGTAGTATTTGGTGAGTGGAACTGAGTGTGCATGGCCAGGGGCCTGTGTGGGGTATGACATCCATGAGTGTTCTTAAACCCGTTACCTCACCTACCTTCGGCCTCAACCCCTTGAAACTCCTAGTACTTGGTTGGATTGATCTGGCCCTAATGTTAAAGGGCAACTCAGTCCAGACTAAGGAAAAACTCTTTATAACCACTATGATAAGGTTTATCATCATAGATGTCCTATCCTCATATGACGCCATCCTCAGAAGGTAGACACAGGGTAATCTTCATATTCAATTACATCTAAAATACCTGGCTGTCACATTCGGCACGAAGGAATGTGATGCATAAATACTCATTGATCAGGTAGAAGTAAGAAACATTTTTATCAAAGCATGACAGAGTCCAGTGAAAGTTCACATTCAAACCTCGGCAGAAAAGAGCATATCAGGCAAAGATGAGATAGAGAGGGAAAAAGGTGATCTAAAAAAGATGGAAACAGAGGATGTAGAACTTTTCCCAGGCCAAAGCACCTGTGTAGGGAAAAAACTAGTTGAAGGTGACAAGGAAAAACTTGTATCCCTTCAATTAATGAACAAATATCTGTTTTCCTACTCTCCAAGTGATATTCCCGGGGAAGAACCTAATATAATTTAGCACTACCTTAAAGTATGCCTAGAGGTGAAGCCTGTTCAACAGAAAAAGCGTAGCTTCTTGGTGAATGAGAACAATTTTATTAAAACTGAAGTCCAACGATTAACAGAGGCAGGCATAATAAGGGAGGTCAAATACCCCGAATTGTTTAGCAATGTTGTTGTTGCCTTAAGGAAGGGAGTGATAAACTTTGAATGTGCATCGACTTCCATAACATAAACAATGCCTGTTTGAAGGACTCATATCCTCTGCCACCAATAGACCAATTGGTAGACCCCACTATCGAATATAGTCTACTTAGCTTCCTTGATGCTTTTAGCGGATACCACGAAATTCGGATGGCTCCCGTAGATGGGGAAAAAACCACCTTCATTACTAAAGTTGGGACCTACTCTTACCTTAAAATGCTCGTTGGCCTAGAAAATGCATGAGACACTTACCAAAGGCTGATGAACAGGGCATACAGCTCCTAAATTAGGAGAAATATGGAAGTGTATGTCGATGATATGATAGTTAAGAGTAAACAACCCAGTAGTCATATCATAGACTTGGGGGAAACATTCCACCAACTTTGGGAATTTTGAATATGTCTTAACCCTGAAAAGTGTGTGTTTGGGGTGACTGCTGGAAAATTCCTTAGGATTCTGGTATCTGAAAGGGGTATCGATATGAACCTAGAAATGGTTAAGGCTTTGCTAGGATTCCAAACTCCTACATCGACCAAGGATGTGCAAAGACTTATGGGGTGAATCACGGCCCTTAGCTGATTCATCTCCAAATGTGGGGACCGGTGCCAACCATTGTTTGAAGTGCTCACCAATGCAGTAAAAAATGAAGGCAACTTTGGTTCTGAGGAACACACTTGGAATGAAGATTTCCAAAAAGCTTGGGATGAACTCAAGAGCTACTTAAGTTGTCTACAGACACTTTGGCAACTGCTAAAAGGAGAGCCTTTTATCCTCTACCTCATTATCACTGAAAATGCAATGAGTTTAGTACTAGTAAGAAAAGAGGAAGGAAAGCAATGGCCAGTGTACAACGTAAGTAGGCCCTTGCATGGTGTAGAAGTTCGGTACCCTCTACTAGATAAGGCCATCTATGCCTTTGTACGAGCAAGCAGGAGACTCCAGCCTTATTTCCAAGGACATCCCATCACAGTGTTAAGCAACCTACCCCTTTGGGATGTCATGAGGAAAGTAGACCACTCGAGATGGCTGTCAAAGTAATGTATCGAGCTCGGTGAGTTCAATATCACTTATGAGCCAAGGAAGGTAATAAAAGCCCAAGCATTGGCAGATTTCATCGTTGACGTGCCTAAAATGGAAGTTGCTCCAAAAGGCCTCAGAAATGATGATCCTGAATGGACGTTATTCATCGATGGTGCCTCAGGATCTGAACACCAGGGAGCCAGAGTAGTCGTCGTGGTCCTAGAGGTATGGAAGCTATGAAGGCCATCAAATTTGGTTTTAATGTCACTAACAATGTTCCTGAATACGATGCCCTCATAGCAAGCTTGCGATTGGCAAAAATAGTTGGTGTGAAAAATCTGAAGGCCCATAGTGATTCTAAGCTGGTGGTCCGGTTAATGACAGGGGACTACGGTGCAAAAAGACCTGAAGTTGGCCAAGTACCATAATCTTGTAAAAGGGCTTATCCAAGAGTTCGACAGGGCACAAATAGAAAACATACCCCGATGAGACAATATTGAAGTAGATACTTTGGCAAAATCAAAGGCATCGACCGAAGTACTGGATCAACCAAGCATAACAATAATGGATCGAATGATCTTATCAAAAAATACGTCATGACTTCGTAACTACTCGAAGACCCCCTGGAAGCCATAAAGGTGTGAAAGCACTCAGGTAGATATTTCCTGATCAAGAAAGAATTGTATCAACAAGGGTATGCCAATCCATTGCAAAGATGTATAAGTGAAGACAATATTGAAACAGTTATCATAGAAGTCCACCAAGGAACATGTGGATCTCACATCTGGACCGATGCCCTCGTTGGGTACTACTTCAGGAAGGGTGTTTCTGGCCTACACAAACGAAGGACACCAGGCAGTTCATCAACAAATGCGATAATTGCCAGTAACATGCACCCATCTGGAGAGTACTTTCCGAGGCAATAACTTCGGCAAACTACCCTTACCCCGTCACTGTTTGGGGTATTGACCTCATTGGCCCTCTCCTAACAGCTCTAAGAGGAGTGAGGTGATGGGTTTCGGGAGCCCAATAGCACAGCGGAATTTAAATGAAACCCTCCAGGATCCAAGTGAAATGGGGTAAACCGGGTGTTCAAAAATTTTCATACGTAATTTTCGGTTGAGATCTCTCACTCAACTGTAGAGTCGAATCACAAAACCTGAACAGTTGATGTGTTCAGGCTCTCTATGGTATCCACACGAGCCTCTCGGGATCACCACTCTTCCATAACATCCTAGCAGATGCGTTTCTCTTGCGCTTGCAGTGCTAGCTTGTGTCCTCCAAAGAATTGCAAGAGAAGAGTGTGGCTGTCGTTTTTGGAGGCTAGGGTAAGGAGACCTGCGAATTTCTCACTTAAAAGTTGTATTTATAGTGAGACTCAACTTCCAGGCCTATTGGGTTTCAAAGCCCTAATCCAATTATGATTTAATTTTGGGCTTAATAATGGTTCAACTCTTTGGCCCATTATTAATACGAAATTAAAGTGAAACCATAACCCAAATAATTAGCCCATGCACTCTAATGGTCCAAATAGCTCTATGTGTGCGACCCAATAGGCTCTTCCCATGTTGGCAATGATCATAGATCACATTTATGATCATAAGCAATGAGCGGTGTCTAGCAACACATCATTGCTACCCAAGTGACAAGATTGTCGATGATTCGACTAAACCTTTATGATCATCATTGATATATGCCATTGTCCCTTTGTCCAAGATATCAAGACTAAGCACGAGACATGGAATGTGTCACTCTCGTATAGCCCAATCTTTGGTATCTTGATTACCGAGTAAACTAACTTAAGCTGATGACATTGATATCGTATATCAACTCATCCGAGCATGGCCATGCATTTTCTATGTCTCACACTATCAAGGGGCCCAAAGATATCACTCTCGTTACATAGGAGGGACAAATCCCATGTTGATCATACAAATCCCTCCGCATGATATGTGACATACGCAATGACCTCCTTCAAGTTCACTCAGTTACGAGCAACAAAGGAAAGTATCAAAGTATGTGACTCACATGTAGGGAACCTTGATGATCTTAGGTCGAATGACTACATATACCGTGATCACTATGAGAATCACTTATGACACTCATATAATGATCCATGTAGTGTTCTCATGGTGGGTCGGTCGAGTACACAAGTTCTCCAACTTGTACCCATATGTAGACTACATATATCATATTAGTCTCCACATATGCTAGTCATTATGTATTATTGCAAGCCACTCCACAATAATACTAGACTAGGGACGTTTAAGAATATCATTATTTTAGGGTTACGATTATGTTTGTTAATTTACGCAGAAACAAAACAACAAACATAATTGTTGGATTAATGCCTCAATAAAATATCATGACTCAATGTGCAAAAATACAATAATGTCATGATTGGCTTTTTGGGCACAACACTAACAATCTCCCACTTGCACTAAAATCCAATCATCCATGTATCTAATACCGATGGACCTAGAATGGCTATCATGCTTCTGCTGCGTAAGGGGCTTTGTCAGTGGATCAGCAATGTTGCTATCTGTCGAAGTCCTGCATATCCTTACATCACCCCTCTCGATGATCTCCCTGATGAGATGATAGCGTTGGAGTATATGTTTGGATCGCTGGTGAGATCGAGGTTCCTTAGCCTGTGTGATTGCTCCATTATTGTCACAATAGAGCTCTATCAGGTCGGTAATGCTTGGAACCACTCCAAGTTCAGTGATGAACTTCTTGATCCAAACTGCCTCCTTCACAGCATCAGAGGCGGCAATGTACTCAGATTCTGTTGTAGAGTCAGCTACTGTCTTTTGCTTTGAACTCTTCCAACTGACAGCACCACCACCAATACAAAACACATAACCCCTTACAATGAGCTCATCTTCACCTCCAAAAACCAAGAATGCATCCTTAGTCCTTCGTAAGTACTTAAGGATGTTCTTAACAGCTGTCCAGTGACTCTCACCGGGGTTCGATTGGTACCTACTCATCATGCTCAAAGCATATGAGACATCGAGATGAGTACATATCATGGCATACACGATAGATCCAATTGCTAAGGCATATGGAATCTTACTCATGCGCTCTCTCTCCTCGGTTGTACTCGGACACTGAGATCTAGAAAAAGTGACACCATGTGACATGGGCAAGAATCCTTTCTTGGAATCTTGCATGCTAAACCTCTTTAGCACCTTGTCAATATATGTACTTTGACTTAGGCCAAGAAGCGTTCTAGATCTATCTCTACAGATCCTGATGCCTAACACATAGGCTGCTTCACCCAAGTCCTTCATAGAGAAACATTTTCCTAGCCAAGTCTTCACAGACTGTAGCTCAGGAATGTCATTCCCGATGAGTAGTATGTCATCTACATACAACACCAAGAAGACAATAACGCTCCCACTAACCTTCTTGTAGACACAAGGTTCATCTTCATTTTTGATAAAACCAAACTCTTTGATTGCATCATCAAAATGAAGATTCCAACTTCGAGAAGCTTGCTTCAGTCCATAAATGGACCTTTGCAACTTGCACACTTTATTGGCATTCTCCGGAGTGACAAAACCCTTAGGTTGTGTCATGTACACATCCTCAAGTAGTTTTCCATTTAGGAATGTGATAGCCGAAGGGCTCTCGCCTCTTCCAGTATATACTTCCCCGAAGGTTTGTTCGGGGAGCCTGACGTAGCTCGGAAAGAAGCATTGCCATCGACCTCGGCAGAAGCGAAGTCGAGCACGACGAAGTAAGTACTTCGGCTGAAACGCCAGGTTATCTTAATGTGTTGCTGACTCTCTCGGGGAACCGAACATATCGCCTTCGGGAGAAAAGAACCAGCTACTGAAAGCAGGAGAAATTCTCCCCGAAGGCGGAACTCCCGAGCTAGAGAACTCCCCGAGCCACTAGCGTGATTCCCGAAGAAGGGCGTCCGTACCAAAGGGCGACCTCGCCCAAAGGACCTCGGGAGTACGACATGAGCATTTAATGAGCATTTAAGGAGCCTCTGACAGATCGCCCACACGCTGCCTGAAACGGCGGCCTGACACGCTGACGTCATCCAAGTCCCGTCTCAGCCACAAAACCAGGAGCCTACAAACGGCTACCTGTTCCCTACGCCCAAAAAGCACAGAAAGAATCCGACCGAACACGTGTCAGGATCCGAACGGGCCAGGTACTTCTATAAATACTGGGAAACAGGACTTGGCAAAGGATCTCCATCGGCACTCTCGCACAGCAGAAAACATATACAGGCCAGATCCTATATCCATTTAGGGTCCCTACTTTACTCACTGTCAGGACACTAACTTGGGCGTCGGAGGCTCCTCCCCGGAAAAACATCCCGGGGACCTCCTAACATTTTTTTTTTTAGCCTTTTAGGTACCTTCCCACCTGGGAAATCTCACCATCAGGTGTTCTCCCTCCTCGGAAGCTCCCTCGGAACTCACCATGTCATTAGACAAAGATGCTTCAGGGCATCATTTGGCGCCGTCTGTGGGAACCCACCCTCAGGTGGCTGTCGTTGAGACTAGGCGTTCTAAGGACAAGGCACTTCCGAAGTCCTCGTCCGCGCCCGAAGTCCAACCAGCTGCCGAGCTACCCCTTCCAGGGACTTCTCTGCCGGAGGAAGAACGTCCTCTGGTCGTAACCATGAGTTTTCTGCGCGACTTACAACGGTCCATTGTGGCCGAAGTGACACAACAAATAGACCAAAGATGGCCGCAACCGGCCCAGGCCCAGAAGGCTTCCTCGCCAGCACCTCCCCGGGGGAAAAGTCCTAGATCCCCCCACCGGAGTTCGGAAACCGGAGATCCACGTGAGGAGTCTTCGACAGAGAACATGCCCTTCGGGGAATGGTCTGAGGGGCCAGTGGGACTTAAACGACTTAAGACCCCACGCCGAAGGAGCCTGTCGCCTGAGGCGAAATCACCGTCTCCTCGGCGGCGAAGTCCGTCCCCGAAAAGACGTCGACGATCTCCCTTCCCAGAAACCTACAAGCACCAAGAAAAAGAACCTAGTGCTGTGGTCCTCATGGAGAAAATGCTGGCGAGGTTGGAAAGGGTGGAAAAACAGGTAGCCCGCAAACCTGTCTGGGCCAGACTATCTGAAACTTTCTGTGGCGATGAGTCACCGTTCACCCGAACAATAGTCGAGGCAGCCATGCCCAGTGACTTCCGGGTACCTCGGCTAGAAACGTACGATGGCCGAACAGATCCACAGGCCCATCTGACGAAGTACAAACGGAGCATGGTGTTGCACGGGGCTGACGATGCCACCCTATGCAAATGTTTCGAGGTCACCCTTGCCGGCCCTGCTACAGCATGGTACAACTCTCTGGCCCCAGGAACCATCAGAGAGTTCCAGGAGCTGTCCACTGCCTTCACCCAGCAGTTTATTGGAAGTCGTCCTACGGCGAAGATGCCAGTACAGATGTTCGACATAGCACAGAGGAACGGGGAAACCATCCGTGACTATGTCGAAAGATTTAACGGAGAGGCCCTAAGTGTTCCAGACTTTCGGCCAGAAATACGCATCCTCGCCATGATACGGGGCCTTCGGAGGGACTCACAGCTGTTTTATGAGTTTTCCAAAGACCCCCCGGACACGCTCGGTGAATTTTTCCAAAGGGCCGAGCAGCATATGACAGCCGAAGAGCTAAGAATGGGGGGGCCGAAGAACGATCATTCCCGCCCCGAAGGATCAAGCCAGCAAGCCAAGTATCCGACAGAGCAAACAGGATGACCTTGGAGGTTCAGGGGAAGGAAGCCTCCTCCGAACTTTACACCCCTGAACACCATAAGGACCAACATCCTCATGACAATGGAGAAACAGGGGTCCTAGATTCAGCGACCAAAGGCGATGACCGCTGACAACAAAAAGAATATGAAGAAGTTCTGTCAGTTTCATCGCGTCCACGGTTGATGGCCAAGGGCCTCATCGTTTATAGTCATGATGACTGGTGGAAAGACTTCTGGGAGGAAGAACGCCTGGAGGATGGATCGCCCAAGGGAGTGTGCCTGAAAACTCAGAAATAAAGGGTTAGGAGGCCCCCGGAATGTGTTTCCGGGGGGGGGGGGGGGGGGGGGGGGGGAGCCTCCGACGCCCAAGTCAGTGGTTGGCCAAGAAAAGGCAGAGGTAATAGCACACAGGGCTGAAGAGTCTCGCCTGGTAATTTTCTCAGAGTGTAGGAGCAGTGTTTTGCCAACCAACCTCCTGCCCAATATTAATTCCTGGTATTTATAGGAGCGCCTAGCCCGTTCAGATCGCGACACGTGTTCGGTCGGATGTTCCTGAATTTCTGGGCGTAGGAGACAGATAGCTGGTAGCAGGTTGCCTTGAGCCATGTGCTGAGACGGGCCATGATGTGATTTTGATGGCGTCAGTGTGGCAGTGCGCCTTTTGAGGTGGATTGTGGCGTCTATGAATGGATGTGTCAGAGGCTTCCTTAAATGCTTCCATAACTGCTCCTGCCGTACTCCCGAGGTCCCTGGGTGAGGTCGTCCTTTGGTACGGACAGAGCCTCTTCGGGAAACAAGCCCTCAGTTCGGGGGTTCCCAGTTTCAGGGAGTTCCGCCTTCGGGGATATCATGTTCGGCTCGCTATGTCTGGTGCCGTTTTTCCGAAGGCGATCTGTTCACAACCTTGGGGGGGCAAGTAGTGTCCTCAGGTTTTCCTGGCGTGCCGGGCTCGGAGCTCTTCGGCTATCTCCCGAGGTGCATGATCACACCTTTTCTCGGGTAGCGCCAGCTTCTTCTGGCCATTCTTGTGGCAGGGAGTTCGGCCAGATAGAGGCGATAGCGTTTGGCTATCACATGCCCCCCTTTGGAAAGCCGAAGTGAAGACTTCGGTTTTGCATCTCTTTCCGAGGTTGTTTATGGGAGTCTCTTTGGAAGCTCAACCTGTTCCGAGGATGCGCCTTTTGCCCGAAGATCATGGGCTCTTCGGCCTTGGCCTGTTCTTTGGTGTCTTCGAGGCGGAGCCTGTGCCGAAGATACACCTCTTGCCCGAAGGTCATGGGCTGTTCGGCCATAGCCTGTCTCTTGGCGTCCTCGAGTTGGCCTGCTCTTTGTTTCTGCAGGTCTGTTTGGCCAAGCGTGTCAGTCTGAGCGGCGCGTCCCAGTTTTCCAGGGATGTCAGAAGACGTGTCCCAGTTTTCAAGGGACGTTTGGAGGACGTGTCCCCCATTTTTGCGCAGCGGTTGACACGTGGCGCTTTGCCATTGGAGGAGAGTCACGTCGGTTACAGAGGGCGCGCCTTTTCAGGTGCAGAGAGCAGTTACGGCGACGGTTCGCCTCCAAAGGGTACTTATGACGATGTTTCGGTTACCCACCTCTGGCTTTATAAATAGCCCATTCCATCATAAGTTCCCTTTGCTTTTTCTTCTGCTCTTTTCTCTGCTTTGCCCCTGTTCTTGCACTTTCTTGCTTTCTGTGGCGGAGCTACCTTAATCAGAGCTTTTTTCCAGCCAACTTTCACGACGGCGTCCTCAGATTTTGGCAAATCTTTCGGTGGGTTTTTGTTTTCCAGAGCGTTTTGATCCCTCTGTTCTTTTGAGTTTTTCTCTGGAAACTGTTTTCTTCCGTTTTCAAACTCGTTTTCATGTCGAAAATGCCCATTCCTGAGAGCTGGCAGCCTCTTTTAGCCCATCCTTGTTGCACCACCCCTGCAAAGTTAGAGAGGTGGAAGAAAAAATTCTTTCTTCCCTCTTACGCCATTACTAGGCTGCCTCGTTCTAGCCATTATGCTTTTTCAAACCATAGTAAGGAGGTTACCGTTTTTCGAGCCCAGCTGAAGGCCGGTCTTCGGTATCCTCCCCCGAAGATGGTGTGCGAGTTCTGCAAATTTCATGGCATTGCTGTGAACCAGCTTCCCCCGAACTCGTTCTGCTATTTTAACGCCTACCTCTGCATGTGTGGCGTCTTCGGGATAGAACCCCATTTCATAATCTTTATGCAGTACTACAAGCTCTCTGTGGTCCCGAAGGGTGGCTTCTATTTCATGCTACCTCGGGGATCCGGGAGCAAGAAATTCATGTTCACCTTCGCCACTAAGGATAGCTGGCGGGGGTGGCAACTGGCGGGGGTGGCAACAGAAGTTCTTCTTCCTGAAGATGGACGAGGCCTGGTCGTACGTTCCGACCAAATGGGCTCAGGGAACACTGGATGTGGACGTTGTTGATCCGAGGATGCTGCTGACCCCAGAGTTGGCTCCCGTGTTCGCGGATTTCGACGCCCGCATTCGGGCTGTCTCTGACTGGGATCCCGAGGTCGCTCCGCGCGCCCTTTACCCTTTTCCAATCAACTGGAAGTTGATGACCGAAGAGGTCCTTCGGGAATTAAAGGTGGTAAAGGAGCACGAGACTGACCTCAAGATGCCAGCTCCTGCCATCGCCGGGAAGGATTCCTGGTTGGTCAAGCTTCTTAAGGAGGAAATTTCTTTCGAAACGCTTGTCGAAAGTGAGTCATCTTCTACTCCTTTGCTGTTTTTTCCTCGGACTTACGCTGATGTTTCTCTCCTTTTTCAGAGATGGGCGACGGTACTGCCGCCTATTACAAGTCCCTTTTCACCGGCCAAGTGGAGAAGGGCGATCAGACGAAGAAGGCGGCTTCCCGAAGGCGGAAGTCTACTGGCGCGGGGCCTTCGAGGAAACGGGCAAAGAGAACTGCCCAGGTTCCTCTAGAAGAAATTCCCGAGGAGACTGCCGAGGAGCCTGGGACAGCCGAGATTCCGGCGCCTGAGACTGCTGCTTCCGAGGTCCCTTCAACCGACGTCCCTCCTCAAAGTCCTACTGCGTCGCAGGCCCTCCTTGATGTAGTGGTAGAAGTACCTTCTGCCGAGGAGCGGCGCAGGCGGAAGGGCAAGGGCATTTCAACCGAGGAGGCCGAGGACTCCGAGGACGTCGTTGTCGAGGTTCCACCAGGTTTGTTTCCAGACAAAGTGTACTTCCTTTGTTTTTTCTGGATTGCCTTCTTTGTCTTTAATCTCCTTCTCATTCTTGCCACGCAGGGGAGTTGACTACCCCTGACTGGGCGGCCGAACATGCTCGGAAGCGAGCTCTTCGGGACGCCAAAATCCCGCAAGGGAAGATACCAAAGGAGCCTTTCTGGACGTTCACGGAGGACATGAATTTGTACTCCGAGGACTGTCCTCAAATGGCGAAGGAAATTTCGAAGGGGGTGCTTACTGAGGCCTCCTTCAAGGCTATAGCGGCGGCCCATCCGGGGGATAACACTCTCGCCGCAAAGATCACCGAGCATGCTGCTCAGGTATATCCTTCACAGCTCTTTCCCTTCAATTTTTTCCTAAGTGTTTGGCTCTTACTGACCTTGCGTTTTATCTTTTTGCAGCTGCTGGGGTACGCCGGCTTTCTCCGAGTTCGGGTGGCCAGGGAGGTTGCCTTCCGAACTTCGGCCACTCAGACCATGAATGAGGCGAGGATCGCACTCGCGGAGTCGGCCGCCAAAAACCAGCAGCTGAAAGAGGCTGCTGAGAAAGAAGTGACTGCCCTTCGGGAGGAGTTCCGGAAGGAAAAAGAAGAACTTCAAAAGGATTCCTCCCAGAAGATCGCTGACCTCGGTGATCAAATAAAGGGGATGCTCGCCGCCAACGAAGATCTTCTCAAGCACAAGGCTGCTTCTGACAGCCTTATAGTGTCGTTGACGAGTGAGAATAACACTCTCCGGGCTGAGGTCGAGTCTTTGAAGAAGGGGTCCAAGGGGACGTTGGAGATAAAGGCGCTGAAGGAGGAGATTGCTGAACTGAAGGACGACCTTGACGACCTCGAGCTTGATAAGAACGAGTCTGATCAAATGGCCAAGGTTGCCTTTCAGGACGGCTTCTGCCTTGCTCGTCACCAGGTCCTCCAGAGGTTCCCAGATCTGGACCTCTCTTTTCTAGAGGCTCTAAACATTCCTGGGGGACCTCGGTGGGAATGGTCCAAGGTCGAACATTTGAACCTTCCTCCTTCAATTCCAGCGCCAAAGGTGGTGGAAAAGGGCGGGCCAGCGAGTGGCTCTCGGGACGCCGCGAACCCTTAGGCTATTTTTTAGGGCCCCTTTTCCTTCCCTTCTATTTTGCATTCCTTCTTCGGGCACTTCTTTACGGTAAAGCAGCTTTGCTCTTAATGATGATTTTTTTGGCTAAGTCTTTTCTTGCAAGTTTCTTCATTTCCATTGTCCCGAACACGTTCGCTCAAGAGACTTCGGAAAACCTGCGATCAAAGAAACTTTTTTACCTTCCTTTGTCCCGAGTGCGTTTGCTCGAGAGACTTTCTGGAAAGTCTGAAAAATTTGACTAAGTCTTTTTGCAGGCTTTTGCATTTCCATTTTGTCCCGAACACGTTCGCTCGAGGGACTTCGGAAATTCCTTAGTCAAAAAATTTTCCTTCTTTTCCTTTTGTCCCGAGCATGTTTGCTCAAGAGACTTAGGAAATCTTTCGAGAGTTGTTTTCCATTTTTCCCGAGCGTGATGGCTCAAGGGACTTCGGAAAACTGTCTCTGCGCTTATTTCGGCGAGTACTTCTGTGACGTTCTTGTTTCCCATCTTTCCCGAGCATGATGGCTCAAGGGACTTCGGAAAACCGCCTCTGTGAGATTTCTCCATCTTTTCCCGAGCGTGATGGCTCAAGGGACTCTGGGAGGTCAATCTGCGCTTTATTACGGCGAGCATCTTCGCGGAATTCTGCTTTGCACAATTTTGGATACTTAAGAACTTTCCTTAAGAGCATTCTGTACTTACAATTCCTCCGCTTCATCTTAGGCGTAGAATTTTTTCAAGGCGTCTGAGTGCCAAGTATTTTTCAATTCTACGCCTTCGGCGTCGCCAAGTTTGTACACGCCTTTTCGTACTTCGGCGAGAACCAGATAAGGTCCTTCCCAGTTTGCGCGAAGTACTCCGTGGGACGGCCTTCGGGGTGCAAAGTCAGCCTTTCGGAGAACGAGGTCTCCCTTCTTGATTTCTTTTGGCCTGGCCCGTAAGTTTACAGCCGCGGCCACTCTTTGCTGAAAAGCTTTTCTTCTCAGCTCGGCTATTTCTCTGTGTTCGCCGACGAGGTCGAGCTTGGTTCTGAGGCCGAGGTCGTTTCCACCTTCATCAAATATTTGCACCCGTACTGATGGTCTGACTATCTCGACTGGGATAATGGCCTCTGTCCCGAAGACTAGTGAAAAGGGAGTTTCCCCTGTGGCCCTTCGGGGCGTCGTTCGGTAGCTCCACAATACGCTTTGGAGTTCTCCTGGCCATTTCCCTTTTGCTTCTCCCAGTCTCTTTTTCAGGCCATCTTTTATGGTCCTGTTCGATACTTCCACCTGCTCGTTACTTTGGGGGTGAGCTACTGGGGCGAAGTGCATCTTTATTCCGAGGTCGCTGATAAATTCTTGGAATCCTTTGTCTATGAATTGGGATCCATTATCAGCTACTAGTACCCTCGGTATGCCAAGTCTGCATACAATGTTCTTCCATACGAACTTCTGCACTTCTTTTGCCGAGATAGTTGCCAGCGGTTCTGCCTCGACCCATTTAGAGAAATAGTCCACTGCTACAACGCAGAATTTCACGCCTCCGGGTGCTGTGGGGAGTGGCCCAATAAGGTCTATACCCCAGACTGCGAACGGCCAAGGATAGTCAGTCGAACTTACCATCTCCGAGGGTGCCCTCTGGATGTTCGCGTGTCTCTGGCAGCTACCACATTTTCGGACGAACTGTCTTGCGTCCTTTCTCAGGGTAGGCCAGAAGTATCCTTGGCGAAGTATCACCGCTGCAAGGGCATCAGTTCCGATATGTGAGCCACACATGCCTTCGTGGACCTCTTCAAGGATCATTTCAGTATCCTCTTCAGCCACGCATCTCTGCAGCGGGTTTGCATATCCCTGCCGGTATAACTCTTCACCAATCAGGAAGAATCGGCCGGAGCGTCTTCGCAGTCTCGCAGCGTCGCCGGGGTCTTCGGGGAGCATATTTTCTGCGAGGTATCTCTTTATGGGATCTTTCCATCCTTTTCCCGAGGTCGCTATGCTCAGCACTGAGATGCTCGGGTGATCTAGCACCTCGGTGTATGTTTTTGACTTCGCCAAGCAATCTGCCTCAGTGTTATTCCGCCGAGGTACATTTTCGATCCGTACGGCGTCAAACTCTTGGATGAGCTTTGCTACCAGCTCGTGGTATTTTGCCAAGGTTGGGTCCTTCGCCCCATAATCTCCTGCCGTCTGCCGAACTACCAGCTGGGAATCGCTGTGAGCCTTTAAGTTTCTCACGCCAATCCTTTCTGGCCAAGCGTAATCCCGCTATGAGGGCTTCATACTCAGCCACATTGTTAGTGACGCTGAAGCTGAAGTTGATAGCCTTCTTTACCGCTAGGCCTTCGGGTCCTCTGATAATTACTCCAGCTCCCTGGTGTTCGGATGAGTCAACATGCAAGGTCACTCTGGCTCACCTCCATTTGGATCCAAATGGCTTTCCTTAGTGGTGGGTATTTCGGCGATGGGTCCTCTGATAATTACTCCAGCTCCCTGGTGTTCGGATCCCGAGGCTCCGTCAACATGCAAGGTCCATTCTGGCTCACCCTCTTTTGGATCTGAATGGCTCTCCTCAGTGGTGGGTATTTCGGCGATAAAATCTGCCAGTGCTTGGGCTTTTATGGCCTTCCGAGGCTCATACGTGATTTCGTGCTTGCCCAACTCTATGCACCACTTGGAGAGCCTTCCCGAATGATCAACTCTCTTCATGACATCCCGTAGTGGCAGACTACTTCGGACGATGATGGGGTGAGCCTGAAAGTATGGTCGCAGCCTTCTCCCTGCAAGCACCAAGGCGTATATAGCTTTTTGAAGCAAAGGGTACCTGACTTCGGCGCCATGCAGGGATTTGCTGACGTAATAGACTGGCCATTGCTTTGGCCCTTCTTCTTTCACGAGGACCGAGCTTACAGCTTTCTCCGTGACGGCGAGGTACAATACGAGGGGCTCTCCCTCCCGAGGTTGTCGCAGAGTCGGCAGGCTGGCCAGGTAGACTTTGAGTTCTTCCCAGGCCTTTTGGCAATCTTCGTCCCAAGGATGATCATTCCTTCCGAGGTCGCCTTCCATTTTTGCTGCCTTTGTGAGGACTTTGAAGAAAGGTCGACACCTATCTCCGTACCTGGAAATAAACCTGCTCAGAGAGGTTATTCTTCCGGTGAGCCTCTGCACGTCTTTGACTGTGGCAGGAGTTCGGAACTCAAGCAACGCCTTAATCTTCTCGGGGTTAGCGTCGATGCCTCTTTCGGATACCATGTACCCAAGGAATTTTCCCGAGGTTACCCCGAAGATGCACTTTTCAGGATTAAGGCGGATCCCGAAGGCTCTGAGCTTTTGGAAGGTTTCCTCTAAATCTGCAACGTGGTAGCTGATGCCCCAAGGCATCTTCGTTTGCTGTCATGTTGACAGGTGGAGAGACTTCCTGAGGAGGCGAGCGCCTGGAGCTCTGGTTTCCCAGCTGAGTGTGCCTGAAAAGCTCAAAGAAGAGGTTAGGAGGTCCCCGGTTTGCTTTTCCGGGGAGGACCCTCCGACGCCCAAGTCAGTTTTCTGAGTGAAGGTGGAGGAAGAACACTAAGGGATCAAGTGTCTTGCCTGTTTTGTGTTTTCTCAGAGGGAGGAAAATGCCCATCCTTTGCCCAGTCCCTTTTCCTAGTATTTATAGGAGTAGATGGTCCGTTCAGATCATGACACGTGTTCGGTCAGATTTGATCTGTGCTTTTGGACCTAGGGGACAGGCAGCCGTTTGCAGCCTCCTTTAGCCCTGGACCCGGACAGGTTGTGTCAGGACTGGGGCGGCTGCGGCGTGTCAGTTCGCCGTTTTGATGTGACGTGTAGGGCTTGTGGGCGACATGTCAGAGGCTCCTTAAATGCTCATACCGTACTCCCGAGGTCCCCTGGGCGAGGTCGCCCTTCGGTGCGTGCACCCTCTTCGGATTCTATCCGTCCTTCGGTGCGAGCACCTCCTTCGGGATCTATCCCATATTTCTGGGAGTTCCCTTGATGGACACCTTCTTCGGGACTCACACCCATAGTTCGGGGATTCCCTTGTTCAGTGCTTCTTGTTCGGGGAAGACCTCTTCGGGGCAGTCAGTTTGGCCCCTCGATGGAGACGGTGTTGTCCTCGAAATTCCTGACGAGCTAACCGAAGTCTCGAGCTCATAGTGTTTGACTTCGCACCTTCTGAGGTCAATGAAAATACCCTCTCTTGGGTGACGTCAGACTCCTCGGCCAATATTCTGGCAGGGAGTTACTACCGAGGAGTAGATGGTCTGTTCAGATCATGACACGTGTTCGGTCGGATTTGATCTGTGCTTTTGGACCTAGGGGACAGACAGCCGTTTGCAGCCTCCTTTAGCCCTGGACCCGGACAGGTTGTATCAAGACTGGGGCGGCTGCGGCGTGTCAGTTCGCCGTTCTGATGTGACGTGTAGGGCTTGTGGGCGACATGTCAGAGGCTCCTTAAATGCTCATACCATACTCCCGAGGTCCCCTGGGCGAGGTCGCCCTTCGGTGCCTGCACGCTCTTCGGATTCTATCCGTCCTTCGGTGTGAGCACCTCCTTCGGGATCTATCCCATATTTCTGAGAGTTCCCTTGATGGACACCTTCTTTGGGATTCACACCCATGGTTCGGGGATTCCCTTGTTCAGGTGCTTCTTGTTCGGGGAAGACCTCTTCGGGGCGGTCAGTTTGGCCCCTCGATGGAGACGGTGTTGTCCTCGGAATTCCTGACGAGCTAACCAAAGTCTCGAGCTCATAGTGTTTGACTTCGCACCTTCCGAGGTCAGTGAAAAGACCCTCTCTTGGGTGACGTCAGACTCCTCGGCCAATATTCTGGCAGGGAGTTACTACCGAGGAGGCAATAGCCTTTGGCTATCACAGGCCCCCCTCCGAAAAGCCGAAGTGAGAAACTTCGGTTCATCGGTTTTCGGGTCCTGTGGCTATGATATCTGCGCCGAAGACGCCTTCTTCTGCTTGTAGCGATGGGCAGCATTTTTGCGTCCTCGAGGCGCGAGAAGATAGGCGGTCCCTGTGCCGAAGATACACCCTCTGCCCGAAATCACAGGCTGTGTCTTGGTATCCTCGTGTCGAGGGAATATAGGATAACCTTGTACCGAAGATAGACCTTCTGCTCGAAGTCACAGGCTGTCTTCTGGTGTCTTCGAGGTAACCTATGCGGATAACCTTTTTTTGCCTTTATAGGTCTGCTCATGCGTCGCGTCCTGCGTCTAGGGGAGTCAGTCTAGGGCGGCGCCTCTAAACCAAACGGTGTCAGAGGGCGTGCTCGACGTGATGGTCGACACGTGGCACGTTCGCTGCCTCTGATGACCGATGACACGTGGCACGTTCGCTGCGCGATGACTGACACGCGGCACGTTTGCTGCGCGATGCCTGACACGTGGCACACTATTACTGGGTGAGAATGTACTGAGTACGGCAGGTGCGACTTTTCAGGCTCACTTAGCAGTTATGGCGACGCTTCGCCTTCCGAGGGGTACTAATGACGACGGTTCACCTGGCCTTCTCGGCCTATATATACCAGTCCTGTCATAACCCTCTTTTTGCTTCTGCTTTTGCTTTCTTCTGCCTTCTAATTCTCTCCCGATTTTCCGCGGCGGTTCTCCTTTTTCAGGCGTCTTTCCGACCACTTTTCACGACGGCTTCCAGAAATCCGGATTCCGGCAAGACTCTTGGTGGGTTTTAGTCCTTTTGCTTTTTTCCAAAGCTTTTTGTTTTTCCCGAACTCGTTTTCATCATGTCTGTTCCCGAGAGTTGGCAACCTCTTCTTTCTCACCCCTGCTGCACTACTCCGGCGAAGCTAGCGAAATGGAAGAAAAAGTTTTTCTTACCCTCTTACTCTGTGACGAGGTTGCCCCGTCCTGACCAATTTCCTTTCTCCAACCGAAGTGATGAAATCACCGTTTTCCGAGCCCAATTGAAGGCCGGACTTCGGTATCCTCCCCCGGAGATGGTTAGCGCGTTCTGCGATTTCCATGGCATTGCCGTTAACCAGCTCCCACCGAACTCGTACTGTTATTTTAACGCCTTCCTCTGTATGTGCGGCGTTTTCAAAATAAAACCTCACTTTGTAGTTTTTCTTCAGTACTACAAGCTCTTCGTGGTCCCGAAGGGTGGCTTCTACTTTATGCTACCTCGGGGATCCGGGAGCAAAAAGTATATGTTCACCTTCGCCACCAAAGACAGCTGGCGAGGGTGGCAACAAAAATTCTTTTTCCTGAAGAAGTCGGAGACTTGGTCGCACATCCCGACCAAGTGGGCTCAGGGGAGGCTCAAGATGGATGTTGTTGACCCGAAGATACTGCTAGACGCCGATGTAGCACCTATCTTTGAGGACTTCGACAGGCGCATCCGGGCCGTCTCTGACTGGGCTGCCGAGGTCCCTCCTCGTGCCCTTTACCCGTTTCCGATCAACTGGAGGCTCATGACCGAAGAGGTCCTTCGGGAACTCAAGGTGGTAAAGGAGCATGAGACAGACCTCAATATGCCGAAACCGGCTTCTTCGGGGAAGGACTCCTGGCTCGTGAAACTCCTTCGGGGGAAAGAGACTTATGAGTCTTTTTACGAGAGTAAGTTACTTTCTCATTTTTCCCTTCATGACTTCATCTTGGACTTACACTGATCTTCTTTTTCTTTTTTCAGAGATGGGCGACGACGCGGCTGCCTTCTACAAGGCTCTTTTTACCGGGCAGGCCGAGAGGGGCGAACAGACAAAGAAGGCCGCCTCTCGGAGGCGGAAACAGACTTCGGGCGGCCCTCCTTCCAAACGGGCAAAGAAAGCTGCTCCTTCCTCTCTTCCGCAAATTCCGGAGGAGGTAGGCGAGGAGCCCGAAGGACCCTGCTTCGTCACCCCTTTGCCCGAGGTTCCTTCTGCCGACGTCCCTTCTTCCGACGTCCTTCCTCAAAGCCCCACGCCTTCGCATGCTCTTCTGGAGGGCGATGGGGAGGAGACCCCTTCTGCCGAGGAGCGGCGTCAAATAAAAGGCAAGGGGATCCCTACTGAGGCGACGTCGATTCTTGACGACGACGTTACCGAGGTGCCAGCAGGTTTGCACTTTTGTCGAATCAACCTTTTGTTTTTTGCAAATCCTTAAGACTTTTCTGGCCTTAACTAATTTTTCTGCCTTGTTGTGCAGCGGAGGTGGCCGCTCCTGACTGGGTTGCCGAACACGCCCGCAAGAGGGCCCTTCGGGATGCCAAAGTCCCAGCAGGGAAAGTTCCGAAGGAGCCGTTCTGGACGTTCACGGAGGACATGGATATGTACTCCGAGGACTGTCCT